>JAPKLY010001826.1:0-34250 GCA_026898435.1 Prunella vulgaris
CTGAATCAATCATCCTGAATCTTAATACTGTGCACTCAGCCTTAACCACCAGTTTACTAAGCAAACTCAGAGAAAACGTTTTCAGAAACTAAAACGAGTATAAACTAAGGGCTCACTTTCCGCACGTACTCTAGCTCACTGAGATAGTAGTCCAACTGACTTACTTCCGAGCAGTCAGTAGGTTTGTTATCTCTACTGAGCTTCTGAGCACTTCACTCACACTCAGCTTATTTGACTCACTACTGGACTGTCCCTGCTGCCCCTGTAGACCTTCAGTTTACTGAGTAACTTCAGTATCTTCCTGACTGAGAGTGTAAGAGCATTTTTCTGAGTATTCAGAAAAATCTGACATCAGTGTATTCCCCCCATACATTGATTTTCCTCATTTCGGGACCAACAAGTGGTATCAGAGCAGTGGTTCAAAAGACCACTAACTTTGTTTACCAACAGTTTCTGAGGAGAAACTTTTGGTGGTCAACTAAACAGATTTGTTTCTGAAAACTTGCATACATGGCATCCGGTTCTAAACGCCTTGAAGGCAGTCTTCTTGAATTCTCTATTGATAATTATGACTATTGAAAATTCAGGGTACTCACACATCTCTACTCCATCCATGATCAGATGCCATTGGTGATTGAGCAAGGTCCGATCAAATTCATGAGGAATCTTCAGATGACCTGGCCCATTGCTGGCGATGTTCCTGTTCCAGCAGCCGGAGATGAAGAAGTGGAGAGGTCCGCGCTTAATTCTGATCAGATTAAGCAAATTGGACTGGATAATGTTGATAAGAACATTATACTCCACACCATTTCTTACGAGAATTTGGTCAGGCTCATGCACCTGAGGACAGCAAAGGAGATCTGGGATGCTTTGAGGGAGATGAGTGAGGGATCAGAGAAGATCAAGGAGAATAAGAGAGATCTTGCGATCAGGAAGTTTGAGGCCTTTCGGATGTTAGAGGGAGAGTCCATCGACCAGATGGAAGCTCGGTTCATTAAGATGATGAACGAGCTAGCAACCCTTGGGAAGGAGTTTCCCAAGAGGGAGGTGTCTTCTAAAATCCTGAACTGTCTCCCTGAAAGATGGGACACAAGAGTGATCTTGTTAAAGAACACTCAGGATCTCAACAACATTACTCACTCTCAAGTATTCTCAGAGCTTAAGGCTCTGGAATTCGACCTCGATAAGAGGAAGAAGAAGGGTGTTGTCAGTGAGGAGAAGACTCCTGAAAAGGAGAAGAGTGTGGCTCTTAAAGCTACTCCTGAGCCTGAGGCTGGATCTAGCTCTAAGTCTCTGAAGGACATGAACAAGGATGAGCTGGCCTTGGAATACAGCCTGATGGCATGGCGTTTCGAGAAACTGAACTCTCAATTCGGAAGGTATAATAAATTATATACTGACAGCCGTGATCGCAGGTACTCCAGCCCAGGAGAGCCCCCGGAGAGAAGAGAGGAGGGGTTCAGATTCCAGTAGAGATCGTGATGAGCCTGAGCGGCGAAGAGATGAGAAGAGGAGAGATGATGAGCCCAGAAGATCCAGCTCCAAACCTGAACGATCATCAGGGAGCAGGAGGGAGTCATCAGATAAAAGGTACACTGACAAGAAGTTTGCTTCTGATGTAGATCAGTGCTACCACTGCAAGAAGACTGGACATTATCAGTATGATTGTCCAGAGCTCAGTGCCCATGAGCAAGAGGATCGGAGAGCCAAGAGAGAGCTCAGGGCATCAGACCGGAGAGCTATGCTTGCTGAGGATTCCTCAGATTCAGATGGCCCAGGATGCCGGTCCCCTGAACTCCTCTCCGATGAGGAGTATGATGACCTCTGCCCGATGGCAGATGATGAGGTATGTTCTTCTGCCTCCTCTCCTGATCACGCACCTGAGCTTAGCTCAGACTCAGCAGGAGAACTTGACCTTCAGCTCGCTCTAGAGCAATTGATGGTTGACTTCTCAAGGCTGCAGGAGACTCATACTCACACAGTGGATGTGAATGCACAGCTGAGTTGGGAAAACGATCGGTTAACTGAGTCTCTCAGAGTGAGAGATACTGAGGAAGCCCTCAGATTAGTACATCTTCAGGAAGAGTTGCTTCATGCTCGGAATAAGCATGATGGAGCTCCATTGGAGGTGGAAAGACTGAAAGGTGTAACCATCTTGCTGATTGAGACTCGTGACACTGATCTGTTCGTTGCTCAGGAACAACTGATGATTGAGCGAATTGCTCTAAGAGTGATGTTCGAAACTGAGTGGCAAGCTCGCCTATGTGCTGAGCAAAGTGTTTGGGATCTTGAGCTGATCTCAAAAGAGAAAGCTCACGAAGAGTTGGTGCTTCAATACACCACTGAAATTGAGGCCCTGAAAGAAACAAATGGGCATCTTGAGGATAAGCTGAAGAAGTTACACACATCTACCCAAGTGGTTGATGAGTTGACAAGTTTCTCTCAGCTGACCGATGGTGCTAAAGCTGGGTTAGGCTATGATGCCTCAAAAGACCCAAAGGGCAAGAAGAAAAGAGGTGCTTCAGGGAGCATCTCTCAGAAGAAGTTTGTCCCTGCCCAAACTGACGACAAGAGCCCGAGTGTTGCTCGTCAGGATAAAGGCAAAGGGAAGGAGAAAATGTCTGCTGAACCTGTCAGGCAAAGGACTGAGGAACCAAGGCCAAAACCTAAGGGAAAGGCCAAGGCTCCTCATCCTGAGTCGAGGAAGACAGACCAAGGGAACTCCAAGGCTTAGCCTCGGAATCCTCAGGCTGGAAAGAATTCCGCCCCTAGCACTTCTCAGGTTCAGCCTAGAAATGCTCAGGGTAGAAGGAACTCTGGTCAGAGGAGGCCTCAGGCAACGCCAATGACTACTGAGGTACAGACTCCTCAGGCAGGGCACAGAGCCCATCAGGAGCGTCCCAATCCTCAAAGGAGAAGGACAAACCAGGTGGCCTCTGAAGGGCAACGGAGACCTGACTCCGATAACACTCAGGCCAGACCTCAAGTGCCAAGAGGTCAGGCCCGAGCTGCTCCTTCTCAGGACAGACCCCAGCCCAATGCACCCAGGCCAAGGAGGAACAGGAGGCCCGCCCCCAAGAATCAATCCAGGGCTCCTGAACCTCAGGCTGACACCCATACACCCTCAACTTCCCAGGTACAAAGGAAGAAGAGGACTGTGTATGTTGATGTTTTTGGGAGACAAGTTTACACTTCTGATGCTATCAGAATTGTTAAACAAATCTGGATCCCGAAGGGTATGGCTGACTCTGTAGGACCCAATACGAGATGGGTACCTGAGGCCTGATTGCGGGCTACAAGAAGAGGAAGAAGGATCTGATGAAGGACTGGTACTTGGACTCAGGGTGTTCCAGGCACATGATCGGATTTCGTGATCTCCTTCAGGATTATGTAGCTCAGGAAGGCCTGCAGGTAACCTTTGGTGATAACTCTAAGGGTTTCACCAGGGGATTCGGAACCCTTGTTATTGGCTCTGTCCGTGTACTGAATGTATCATATGTTGAGGGACTGAGACATAACTTACTCTCGGTCAGTCACTTCTGTGACCGAGGATATAGTGTAGAATTTACATCTAACATGTGTCTTGTGAAGGACAAATCTACACTACAGGTTCTGATTACAGGTGTCAGGAGGGGCAATGTATATTTTGCTGACTTCAAGAGCAGTCCTCCTGAAACTTGTTTAGTCGCTAAGAGCTCATCTGAGCTCAGTTGGCTTTGGCATAAACGCCTGAGTCACTTAAACTTCAAGATTATTAACAAAATTTCTAGACTTTCTCTTGTAGATGGTCTACCTAATGAAGTTTTTAGCAAAGACCACGTGTGCGGAGCATGTCAGGAAGGCAAGCAAACCAAAGCCTCATTCAAAGAAAAAGAAGCCTTCTCCACTGACAGAGTGCTTCAGCTCCTGCACATGGATCTCTTTGGTCCAGTTACTCCTGTCACCATAAATGGTAGGAAATATACCCTTGTTGTTGTTGATGATTATTCCAGGTACACATGGGTTATTTTCTTGCTGAACAAGAAGGAGACTCAGGTCAAGCTTCCGGAGTTACTCAAGCAATTGAGTACTAAAAAGGGTCAGAGCATAGTCAGGATCCGATCAGATCGAGGAGCAGAGTTTATCAACTCTATTATAACTGACTTTTGTACTAACCATGGTATTTCTTATGAGACTTCCGCAGCCAGGACCCCTCAGCAGAATGGGGTAGCTGAAAGAAGGAACTGGACCCTGAAGGAAGCTGCCAGGACCATGTTGGCTGAGTCAGGACTGCCCAAGAAGTACTGGGCTGAACCAATCAACACTGCTTGCTACACTCAGAACCGATCTATGCTGAACAAACAACATGCTCAGACACCTTATGAAACTTGGAACAAGAGGAAGCCTCACATCTCTTATTTCCATATCTTTGGGTGTAAGTGTTTCATCCTAAACAATGGGAAAGACCAGCTGAAAGCCTTTGATAGCAAATCTGATGAGGGAGTTTTCTTAGGATACTCCTCAATCAGTAAAGCTTTCAGGGTGTATAACTGTCGGACCCTTTGTGTGGAGGAAACACCTCATGTTGTGTTTGATGAGACTACATCAGTACGTAGAAAACAGGTTCCGAGTCCTGACACTGAGGGGGTTACCAAGAGAGAAACAAGACTGAGCCTGAAAAATCCTGAATTCGAGATCAAGTTTGTCAGTGCTCCCAAAGGATGGGATGATGATGATGAAGATCAGGATGGACCTCAGGCCAACCCTCAGCAAGCCCAAGCCTCAGAGAATGTTGAGTCTCAGACGGAGGGACAGACTCAACCTGAGGTATGTACTGTCCGTGATGATGCTTCTGCACATGAGACAATTACTGAGTCCAACACTGTAGGGGGAAACAATGTCTCTGATATTGGCCAACCCTCAGGAAATGACTCAGTATCCCCTGTTCTTGCTCGTTCCGCTTCCTTGCCTATTGTTGTTGAGACTCATGTTTCAGGATCAGGCGAAGGGACTTCAGCAGCTCCCAGTGCTCCGGTTAGCAGGAGGCAGTGTCTAGATGATCACTCATTGGCTGATATCATTGGGGATGTCAATGAGGGGGTCAGGACGAGGTTGTCCTTTGGCGAAAGCGCTATGTTTTGTTGCTTCCTGAGTGATCAGGAACCTAAGAGCATAGAAGAAGCTCTTGCTGACCCCAACTGGATCCTAGCCATGCAGGATGAGCTCAATCAGTTTGAGCGGAATCAGGTTTGGGAGTTAGTTGAGAGACCTAGGCGTCAACATGTTATTGGCACCAAGTGGGTCTTCAAGAACAAAAGGGATGAGAAGAATGTTGTTGTCAGAAATAAGGCCAGACTAGTGGCAAAGGGTTACTCTCAGACCGAGGGAATCAACCATGATGAGACCTTTGCTCCGGTCGCAAGGTTGGAAGCAATCAGGTTGTTTCTGGCATATGCAACATTCAAGAAGTTCAAAGTGTATCAGATGGATGTGAAGAGTGCTTTTCTGAATGGTGTACTGAACGAGGAGGTTTATGTGGAACAACCTCCAGGGTTCAAAGTTGGTGACAAGGTATATCACCTGAAGAAAGCCCTTTATGGCCTGAAGCAAGCTCCGAGAGCTTGGTATGATACACTATCCCAATTCCTGATAGACCATGGATTCGTGAAAGGAACAGTGGACAGGACACTCTCCCGGATATCCGAAGGGGAGGATATTCTCCTGGTCCAGATTTATGTGGATGACATAATATTTGGATCTCCTAATCTGAAGCTTTGTGAGAAATTCTCCAAGCTGATGACTGGGAAATTTGAGATGTCAATGATGGGAGAAATGAACTTTTTTCTGGGTCTCCAAGTCAGGCAATCTGACTCCGGAATTTTCATAAATCAGTCTAAGTATGCGAGGGACTTGATTCAGAAATTTGGAGTTCAGTCCAGCAAAGTCTCACGTGTTCCCATGAACACAAATAAGAAGCTGGATCCTGACAAAGAAGGAGTCTCAGTAAATCAGACTGAATATAGGGCACTTATAGGATCCTTATTGTATCTGACTGCAAGTCGTCCTGACATCAGTTATGCAGTCGGAGTTTGTGCAAGGTATCAGTCTGATCCAAAGAAGAGTCATCTAGAGAGTGCCAAAAAGATATTGAAATACCTGAAGGGTACAGTCAATTTAGGACTTTGGTATCCCTCTGATGAAAATCTAGAACTGACTAGCTATTCAGATGCAGATTATGGAGGCTGTAGGATTGATAGGAAATCAACTACAGGCACATGTCAGTTTCTAGGGAGTAAACTGATCTCTTGGTGTTCTAAGAAGCAAACCAGTGTTGCAACGTCTACTACTGAGGCTGAGTATATGGCGGCAGACAGTTGTTGTTCTCAGATTCTTTGGCTGAAACAGCAACTGAGAGACTACCAAATTGAGGCCACTGAAGTCCCAATTTATTGTGATAATAATAGTGCCATTGCCATATCCCAAAACCCAGTCTTACACACAAGGTGTAAGCATGTAGACATCAGGCATCACTTCATAAGAGATCATGTTGAGAAGAAGGACATCAGTATGGAGAGATTCCCTACTGATAAACAGAGAGCTGACATTCTGACTAAGGCTTTGCCTGAAACCAGGCTTGTTGAGTTATCAGTAGAGTTAGGACTCCTTGACCTAGGCTTAGGAGATTCGATCTGAATCTCTTATCAGAATGCACAAGGTCAGAGGGAATGACTAACTAGGACTCAGGATGAAGGAACATTCAGAGAGAATGTGAATGGTTGTAGGGGGAACATTCAGTATGAAAATGATGATCAGTATAGACTGACTAAGTTTCAGGACACTAAATTCAGGGCTTATCACCCTGATAGGTCACATGTGGTATCAGTCAGAATACAAATATGACTGACTGGTATGTTTCCTGATTTATTTTTAGTCATCATATCCTGTTTGCATCATCCTTGATACTGTTTGCCGTATTGTCAAATCAAATTATTTTGTCATTTAATCCCAGCCATTCATTTAATATTAAGTTATTATTTAATGAAAATTATTTGAATTAAATACGGACAGGCTCTGACGCTCATTTAATGCACAATGGGCGGGAACAGTTTTCGATAAAGTTTTGACTCATTACTATTGAAAACTGAAGAGGCTCCATGCATCTTGCGTTTTAATCTTAACCATTGAATCTCATAAGTCATTACTTTCTGAGCCATCCGATTATAACTGGATTTTAGTATAAATAAGGGAAGTTTTTGTCATTACGATCTTTACGCACTCAAATCTTTTCTTGCTATATTTCTCTCTGCAATCCGATTTCCTTCAGATCTTCAAACTTCATCCATGGCTTCACCCTCTGTAGATTCGTTCTTCGGAAATCTTTTCCATCTCAGAAATGAGATTCACTGGGAACATTTTGGAGGTTTCTCTTCTAAACATCCTGACAATTTGCCTGTGAAAGAACTTTTTGAAAATGCAGGACTTCTACAGTTCATCACAGCAAAACCCAAGAGACTTCATCCTCATCTCGTTGCTGCCTTCTACATCAAAATGGCACAGAACAAGGACTCTCAGGAGTGGGAGACCTGCATTCCGCTGACTTCTTGCGTGAAAGGAAAGAATGGTGAAGATGAGAGGACCAGGAAGTGGGTCACTCTCAACATTAGGCAGAAGATTAAGGAGGTGTTTAATCTTCCCCACTCGGGACGAAGCCCTATAGACTACGAGTTTGGGACTGAGACATCTCCAGTCTCTCTGCGATGGAGACGTTGTCCTGAAGTCTGGCCTGAACAAGTCCGTTCTGAGGACTGAGAATCGTCACCTCTTCAACCTGACTAGTCAGGGGGTGATGGGGATTGCTGGAGGCTTGGAGCAGATCTCCCGGCCAAAATTATATACCATGATGGCAATCGCAGACGCCTCAGTGCATGCCTTTCACTGGGAGGACTACTTTTTCCATCTACTGGTAGCTGAGACCAACAAGATCAAGTACTCGCTGGAAGATCAGGCGACATTTGAGGCCAAGATGCACTTCGGCACCAAGATTTCTTTGATCTTGGAAACCTTAGATCTCGGTGATGTGGATCAGGCCCAATCACTCGAGATTCCAGCGAAAATAGACCTCTTCAGAGCTTATTCTGATGATGCTGGCACAAAGAAGCGATCGAGAACCCAGAAGAAGAAGGCTCAGGCGAGCACGACTGGAGGAGTCAAGGCTCAGGCGAGCAAATCTTCAGGGGCCCTTATTTCGAAGCCAGCGGAGGTCAAATCCAAGCCCTCCGGACCCAAGCAACAGACGCTGAAATTTATATATCCGGGGTCAGAGGAGCAAAAGAAGAAGCTCGTGGAAGAGAAGGCTGCTGAAGAAGTGATTCAACATGCAACTCCGGAGTGGGAACCAGCTCAGCCTGCTCTTGAAATTGCCCCCATCTCTGCCGTTCCAGAGGTTGCATCCTCAGATCCGAAACCACTTATCCTTGAGCAAGAAGTGGCTGAGGATCAGATCTTCAACATTGCATCAGCTTATCAGGGCATGGATGCCCACTCTGGTGAGGATCAGGGGGAACCCTCTCAGGAGGAACCTGTTGCTGTTCAGGCTGATGTTCCATGGCCATTCCCTGCGCCTGATGAAAACACATTGCCAGACTTTGAGATAGTGGCAAGGGGAACGACTGCGGAAATGGTGGAGAGGAGGTTTCCTGACCTCTCAGATGCTCAGAAAGAGGCGGTTGTGCAACTTCGCACTTACGCCATGATCAGGAATGCCACTTGGTCTGAATTGAGTCAGCTCGGAGAATCGAGAGGATGGGATAAAATGGTTGAATCTGAAGTTGCTCTTTTCGATCACTTTGAGGTAAATTCTCTACATCACTTGATCAAAATGGTGGACTTTATCAAAACCGTCCTCCGCATCTATCCTGAGCCCAAGCCAGGAAGAGTATAGATGGAGAAGGAAGTAGAGAGGGAAATGATTATGATTGCTGATGATACTCAGCAAGGTGGCACTGAAGGGGTCAGTGCACCGGCCGATGAAGCACTCCTGGGACCCGGTACTGCTGAGGCTTCAGGAGAGGGTCCATCAGGTCTGGTCCGAGTAAAAGGAAAATGGATCACCCCAGAGACCTTATATGTTCAAAACCCCTCACGAGCTCTTGCCAATCTTCACAGAAGGGTAATCCCCATTGAGCGAAAAACAAGTCGGGTTGGTTCCAATTCTGATATTCTGAACAAGAAGATGAATAGGCTGGATCGAGATCTGAACGAGATGAGTACGGATATACATGCTGCGATCGACCTTCTCGGCGAAGTTCGGGCACAACACTCAGTAGATCTCACTGTTATTACTGAGCAAGCAAAAGGGGCCATTCAGAGTTGCAATCAAATGGTTTCTGATGCACAAACTTAGCAAGAGAGTAAGCTTGCCACCTTCCTTGACCAACAACTGACTGAGAGGGTTGATCATCTGGTTGATGAAAAGCTGGCCAAGCTGAAAGCTGAACTGAAGGCAGAGCTACTAAGTGAAATGTCAGAACAAGAGAAAATGGAGATTGTCTCTGCCCTGGACAACCAAATGAAGAGCTTCGAAGGACGGCTGAAGGCTGAACACAATTTAGTTGTTGATAAGCTCAGTGTTGGTATGAAAGGGATGGCCGGGCAAATAGGGCAACTTCAGGCTAAGCAGACTGAGATGGACAGTCAGTTCACCTTGTTGGTGGAGTCAGTAAACGAGGTCGTTGGCTGAATCAACGATGATGATGCCAAAAAGGGGGAAGAAGGGAAGAAGCAAATTGCTGCTGGAAAAGCCAAGAAGAAGATCTTCCCCCCAGAACTGAAAGCTGCGGATAGGAAAAGGACTAGGTCCATCGCTGCCATCGAAGCTGCTGAAGGCTCAGATCCGAAGAGGTTGAGGTCCTCTGAAGATCCTGCCCGGGAACCCTTGTATACTGAGATGGAGGAACAAATGCACCCGGGGACGACCACTCAGAAGAAGATGGTGATGACTGAGGCAGAGAAGTTAGCGAAGATGAAGGAGATTTCGCTACTCAGTCAGATCCAACGATTGAAAGAGTCCAACGAGTACCTGACTTCGCAGGTTCAGAAGAAGAAATCCGTGCCTTCTGGATCTCGGAAGAAGACTCAGAGGAAGATAGTGGTCAAACCTAGTCAAGGTCCTCCACCTCTTCAGTTTGTGGAGGATTTCATTCCGATTGAGATGTTGGAGGTATGGATTCCGATCTGGAATAGGTGGGCCTATCTATTCTATGTGGTGGGGTTATAGGACGATCAAACTGAAGATAAAGACGTCATACTCCATCACTGGATGGCACAGGAGCATCTAGATCTCAGGGCTAAAATTATCAGATATGCTGACACTGAAGGTGTAGAGATCGCTCCTCCGGAATTCATCAAGTATCCTCCCCCACTCTTCAGAAACTCCAAGCAACTGGACCGGAAAGCAATTTCTGAAGAAGTCGTCAGAGTAGGACGAGTTGCCGGTGCAGTTGGTGATCGGAACAGGATGAAGCAGGTCCTGAACCGAGTCCTGGAGATGTATGAAATTCCTCAAGCTGCTTGGAATAAGGATGAAGACTAGATCAGGAGTTAGTTGTTCAGGAAATTGTAATAGCTTCAGGATAATTGTAACTCTTATATCACTCGATGAAGTTATTTTATTTTCCTGAGTACAACTTCTTGTTGACTCCTGAATTTACTTTTCTGCATCCTTATCAAGAACTGTACTAACCCATTCCTTGTTTTCATCTTATAGACTAAGTGCCTAGTTTGTCAGAAGGTACTGAACTTATTTAACTGACTAGGTCAGTTGACTGTATAGATGAATAGGAATTTGCTTAAGGGTTTTGGCATCATCAAAAAGGGGGAAATTGTTGGGACAATCTGAGTATTTTGATTAGATCCCAAAACCCCTGATGAATTTGCCTAAGTACATTTGTTCAGGATTGTCTAGTTCAGGATAGTTAGGTTAGGAATTCAGTTCAGAGGGAACGTGCTGAAGACTGAAGAATATTGGAGTCGACCCAATTTATTGAAGTCTGAAGTGCAATCCATCCTAAAAAAGTCAGAGTCAGTCTTGCTGAAGATTGCCTGAACTAAAGCTGAAGAACGAAGTCTGATGATCCGTCCTGAAGACAATCCGGAAGTACCATTGGCTGAAGTTTCTACTGAGTACACTAAGCATACTCAGGACAGAACTTAGTCAGTGAAGAGTAAGTATAACCTATCAGGCTGTGCTGAATGCACATAAGACCTGACTTAGGCCTTGGTTCAGTTTACCTAAATCATGTAAGTCCGAAGCAAAAAGATTATACATACTGAGCTGAATAACCTATCAGGTTGTGCTGAATACACATAAGACCTGACTTAGGCATTGGTTCAGTTTACCTGAATCATGTAAGTCCAAAGAAAAAAGGTTATTTATGCTATGGGACAAAGAGACAAATAGAATGTCAGCAAGACTCAGATAAAGACAAACATTCAGGCTGAGTTATTAACAAGAGACTCAGAGTATTGAATGTACGAAGGACAAATGTCAGAAGGTCAACTAGCCGTTTGAACGGAAAGCCAATGATCTTTTGACACGCATGTACGGAGTCTGCGTAGCATTTAATGCGGCATTTAATGCGTCTCAGAGTTGCAGGCGGCGGGATAAAATTGCCAGATTAAGCATGGTGGTTAGGTCAACAGTACATCTAGCCTGCAACTACCCTAAAATAGGAAAGATTTGAGTAGATCTCCTCCAACGAATCTATTTTGAATCTTTACTATAAATACAGAGAGCCTTGCACCCATTCAAGGCCAACGGGAAATTTCCAAGCGAAAACTCTCAAGAATCCAAGCACTCAAAGCATACTTCGAACAACACTCTGCAATTAAATTTCCCTAGTGTTGTAGTAGTATTCACTCTGTATTTGCTTAGATCGATAACTCTAATATTTAACATTGTTTAGTACTGCTAGAGCTATCTTAGTTGGAAACCAAGAATACCAAACCACTCAGGGTGTGAGATTGGTTGGTTTGAAGGACTGGGACTTGTAAAACGCCCAGGGGTCAGTTCCTTAGAGAGGAAGTTGGCTATTCGTGTCCCTTGGCACGTAAAACCCAAGTACCTATCCTCAGGATTTTGAGGATAGCTTCCTGTTAAATCAGGTCGTGGACGTAGGAGTTGGTTATCTCCGAACCACGTTAAAAAGACGCTTGTGTGCTGATTTACATTCTTGTTCAGGATCATAACTGTCATCATACTAAACTGAACATTCTGCATTGTTTTTATATTCAGGACTGAATCAATCATCCTGAATCTTAATACTGTGCACTCAGCCTTAACCACCAGTTTACTAAGCAAACTCAGAGAAACGTTTTCAGAAACTAAAATGAGTAGAAACTAAGGGCTCACTTTCCGCACGTACTCTAGCTCACTGAGATAGTAGTCCAACTGACTTGCTTCCGAGCAGTCAGTAGGTTTGTTATCTCTACTGAGCTTCTGAGCACTTCACTCACACTCAGCTTATTTGACTCACTACTGGACTGTCCCTGCTGCCCCTGTGGACCTTCAGTTTACTGAGTAACTTCAGGATCTTTCTGACTGAGAGTGTAAGAGCATTTTTCTGAGTATTCAGAAAAATCTGACATCAGTGTATTCCCCCCCCCTACACTGATTTTCCTCGTTTCGGGACCAACAAAGCATAGCGCATTTATAGGAACCCATTTTACAGTTTCAGTGTAGTGTTTTCACATGTGTTGTTTACATTATGTACAACACTGCGTATAGTTTTATCCCATACATTTTGCTGAGCTGTTCACAGGTAGTGGAAGTTTGTGCTTGAAGTGGGCTTAGACTTAACAATCTAGGTTTACCATTTGGGAACTTGTTTGGATATTTTATTCGATTTTATGTTTGAGATTTAGAAGGAATGTTTCCAAGTCTCAAATTTGTTTTTGTAATCACTTTTTCGAAGTCAGTGATATTTCAGCCTTGAGGCCGCCACAAACTAATTTAGTTTGTGGAAAGATTGACTAAATTGTTGTGTTCAAAGTCTTCCGCTGTTTACTTATTCTCTCTACATTATTCTGAACACATTAAGTGTTGTCTTGAGTGTCGATCAAACTTCGAACAATACTTCAACTCAACGGTACCACATCACTATCAAGTGGTATCAGAGCCATCACTTGACGGTACGAAGTGTTGGTCCTGGTGCTAAGTGTTGAGTTGTCATGGATTACTCTCCTGGAGCCATCTACTCCAGTGGATCCATCACCCATCGTCCCATACTTGATGGAACCAATTTGCCGCATGGAAAAGCCGAATGAGGAGTTACATCAAAGCCCTTGATGAACATGCCTGGAAGAGCATATTGTCAAGTTGGAGTCCTCCCACAACTGAAGATAAAGATGGAGACCAGATTCTCAAGAACGAGCTTGAATGGACCACAGAGGAGAACAACTCATCATTGTACAATTCAAAGGCCATCAATGCAATCAATTCATCGGTTGATACTGTAATGTTCAACCTTATCCAGAATTGTGTTTCAGACAAAGATGCATGGGAAAGACTACAAGAACACTATGAAGGTTCGGGTAGTGTACGTAGAGCAAAGGCAAGGATGCTGAACACAAAGTTTGAAGGCCTAAGAATGAAAGATGATGAGAAGATTTCTTCCTACAATGAGAGACTCTATGAGGTGGTGAATGAATTCCAATCACTTGGAGATCCAATTTTCAATATCAGGTTAGTAAACAAAACCCTTCGTACTCTACCTAGAAGATTTAATGGTAAAGTCTGTGCCATTGAAGGAGCTAGGAACACTGATCTATTGAGTCATAATGAGTTAATGAGCATTTAAAAAACTTATGAAATGGATTTGTCTCAACAATATTCTGCATACTATAAAAAGGGTGTTGTTGTTTTCAAAGGAGAAACCTCTTCAAGTTCTAGAAAAACTTCTATTATTACTGAAATTGAACAGGTTGAAGATAGTGTTGATGACACTTCTTATGACACTGATACTATTGCATTTCTTACCAAAAAATTTGAAACCTACCTTAGGTAAAAGAGAAAAAAATCTGATTTTAACACTAAGCCTAAGATAGATTTTAAAAATTCCCCTCAAACTTCTGGTCGAAAGCCTTTTCAAAGAAGAAACTTTAAGTATGATCCTGAGTATAGAAAAAAGATCATTTGTGATGAGTGTACTGGTTATGGTCATTATGCAAATGAAAGTGCTAACACACTTTTAAAGAAAAGGATGAGCTTGACTGTTTCTTTGAGTGATGAAGAGTCTGATGAAGAGATAAAGACTACAAATGAACTTGCATTCTTATTTGAATGTGTGAGAGATGACTTCTCTGGAAGTGACTCAGATATTGAACCCAGTGTGACAACCCCAGCAACAACATCAAACAGGTTTCAGTCTATTTTTTATTCTGATGAGGACAGTACTTGATAGGCGTGGATGTGCGTGATCTCAGAGGTCACCGACCGAATAGAGATTCCTCTTGAGAGGAAGTATCCGAATGATAAAGTTTTAAGAATTAATATGGATCTTAAGGTTTTAATGGTCTAATAGAACATTAGCCAGAGAGAATTCATATCTAAAGATTGGAAGATCGGTAAGCTCTATCCTCTGGACTTATCCCTCTGCCAGAAGGCAGAAGACTTTGCCCACTAACAAGAGGTGTTTGGTTAAAGGGAGATTCCTCTCTCTTACTTCTGAGGTCTAACCTCTGGCAAGTTGACAAATCTATATTCAGAGTTCAGAGTACAGAGAAGAAAAGAGATACCTGACACTATCGTTGAAACCTATAACATAGGTGCACGCATCCAACCGAATCAAGGTGAGGGAATAAAATGGTATTTTCCACCAATAAGAGAGTGCCACGTATAGTACTATCGGTATTACCTTTATGCCGTATTGTTCCACTAACCGGGAGCCGTTAGTAGTGGTCCCTAAGCAGAGGAAGGACCATCCTACCACTCTTGCCAATAGAGAGGGTATAAATAGTTTCCTCCTTCACTTTTTCAAGGTTTCCATGATACATTTTTCCAAACATACTTTCATATATTAGTTCTTATTACTTTGAAGAATTTTTCTGGAAGAGCTAACTTGAGCGTCGGAGGATCGACGCCGGAATTCCTTCCGGCCCGACTTTGTGTAGATCTTCAAGAGGAGAGTGCGATCGGCCTGAGGGATTTACCAGAAGGCAGAAGGCGAATAATCATCTTGTTAATTGCGGAGGATGACATGTAATAATTTAACAACACTATTCTTATTCAATCTATTTGCTAGGAGAGTATTTTTTAACTCTATCAGCTGGCACCGTCTGTGGGAAAACATGTTTATGAGCTGGGGCGTGAGTTATATGTTTCAAAAAATTTCATCGGTAATAAAATAGCTTTTAAACGAAGCAATCCCGACGTTTAAAACTATTTTCTTATAATCTGCGTCGGAAGAAGATTACAGAGTGTAATAATAATGTTTTTAATCCCTATCCATAATAGTGGGGAGGAATTTGAATTTTGAAAAGATATGATGAGAATCCCCGTAAGGTAGCCATTGCAAAATAAGGAATCGCTCTTACCGTTTTGGGTTATAGAGATAATTTTCTCAAAAATGGGTTCATTGTTGTTTATATTTGTGCGTGTATATCATGTTATTATTTTTTACTTTTATATTGGTAACTGATGGGATTAAGGATGACAGAGATGGCTGATCTGGACCCTCGAAACTTGGGGGCAGAGTTTAAGGCTGTGGCCAATACTCCAGCCAGCGCCAACGTGCCAGTAGTTACAGCTCAGTGCACTCCTGCTATGTTGGTGAATGAGCAACTGGGCAGTTGGGGTGTGATCACTTTAACAACAGACAGTCTCAAGGCTTTGATCCAGTCGGCTGTGAATCAAGCCTTGGGGAATCGAATGACAGAGGATACAGGGCAGAGAGAAACCCCTGTTGTGAACACTGAAACTCCCCTAGATAAGGGGAGGAGAGAAAACTGGGCCACGGGAGTGTCTGAGGCCGGGCTTCTTATCGAGCCCCCGGCTAAGACCCAAAGTGGACCTGAAACTAGGGCCTGGAATGTGCCCAACACATTACCTCATCCAAAGGGAGACATCCCAGAGGATGGGAATGTGCGAACCAGAATTGGTAGAACGGTTGTTGGGGGAAGTACTGCGAGAAACGATAGGCCAGAAAACAGAGCCAGTATGGGAGGGACTAGAGATTCCCGACTGGTTAATTATGAGGATGACTCCGAAGAGGCGGTCAAATCTACAGCCGCAATAACCATGAATCGAGCTATAGCTTCCTTGAAGCGTAAAATGGAAGCAATTAAGAAATAGTGTGAAAAGGTGACAAAACCTGGGGGGCGATCCGGGGGATCCCCCCTCATCGATGAAATTCTTCGGGATCCGCTGCCTCCTGAATTCAAAGCTCAGAACTATGAGTATGATGGAACCACCGATCCGCAGGATCATTTACTAAGGTTTGAAAATGGGGCATTGTTACATCAGTACTCTGAAGGGGTGAAATGACGGGTGTTTCTCACCACTCTCACTAAATCCGCTAAAAATAGTTTAGCCAGCTGCCAGCCGGTTCTATACATTCGTTCACTGAACTCAGTGACCTGCTTCTACATCAGTTTGCAAGTGCTAAAAAATTGCGAAAACCTATCTATATTTGCTCAGTTTGAAACAAAAACCCCAGGAAAGCCTCAGGGCATTTATCACTCGTTTCAATGAAGCTGCTCTAGAGGTGCCCTCTGCCTCTGATGAGGTTAGAACTAACGCACTGGCACAGGGACTGTTAGATGGAGATTTCTTTAGGTGTCTAGCTATAAGACAGCCCGGGTCCTTTGATGAATTGCAAGTTAGGGTGGATAAGTATATTAATCTGGAAGAAGCGAGAGGCATGAAAAAAGAAGAAAGAGGATCGGAGAAAAGGAAGGAGCCTGAGAAGAAAAGAGGGAGAGTAGAAAAGGGTAAGAATGAGAAGGAGAAAGCACCGCAGGAGAGATTTGACACTTACTCCCCCTTAGTCTTGCAGCCTACAGAGATGTTAGAAGTTGCAGCTAACATACCTGGGTTCAGATTTCCCGCTTCTGCAAAAAGGCCACCCAAGAATCCCAGGTCTGAGCACTATTGCAGATATCATAACAATTTTTGTCATGAGACCAATGAATGTAGGCATCTGAAAGATGCAATTGAAAGGCTAATTAGGGAAGGTCATTTGGCTGACTTTGTGAAGAAAGAAAAAGATAGGTTCGGAGGAAGGAGAAGGGAATCTGGAGAGAAATGAAAGGAGTTAGTGGAAGCTCCCAGAAGGGACGGTTCAGTTCAAAGGAGAGGATTTATCCAGATGATAGTGGGAGGACCCACTGATGGTGATTCAAATAGAGCCAGAAAGGCATCTCTCAGAGGAAGTAGATCCTGGGAGACTGGAGACGTCCATCAAGTGAGAATGGAAGAGGATATGCCCATAATTAAGTTTGGGGCAGAGGATGAAATCACAAGCCAGAGGCCACATAATGATGCCCTCGTGATAACAACAGAGATAGGCGGGTATGAAGTTGCCAGAGTGTTTGTTGACACTGGGAGCTCGGTTGATATTATATTCCGAGAATGCTTTGAGAAGACGAATCTGAATGTGCAACTCAAGTCAGTGGATACTGCCCTCTTTGGATTTACATGAGGGGCAATACATCCTAGAGGGCAAGTAGCATTGCAAGTCAGGATGGGGGAACCACCCTTGTTCAGTGTGAAAATGGTTAACTTCTTGGTGGTAGACGCACCTTCGGCGTACAATGTGATAATGGGAAGGCCATCTTTAAACATGTTCCGAGCTGTAGTATCTACCTACCATTTGAAGATGAAATTCCCTGTGGGAATGGAAGTGGTAGAAATTTGTGGTGATCAAATGTGTTCCAGAAAATGTTATATTGATACCGTAAGGGAAGTGGCCAAGAAGGTAGGGCATGAGAACAGGGGAGATGACCCTCATGGAAAGAAATTGAAATTGGAGGAGATGAAAGAGGAGAAGCCAGAGCTGAAGGTAATCCCCAAGGAAGAACTCATGCCTGTAGAACTGTTTCCTAACTAGATAGGATTCACCACTCGCATAGGCACTCAGATGGAGCATAGAGTGGCAGAATCTATTATCGGTTGCCTAAGGAAAAATGCAGATCTTTTCGCTTTTCAGCCAGAGGATCTGATAGGAATCGACCCAGAAGTGGCATTGCACAGTTTGAATGTGAACTCAGAGGTCAGACCAGTGAAGCAGAAGTTGAGAAGATTTGGGCCAGAAAAAGACAAAGTAATCAAGGAGGAAGTCCAAAAGCTATTGAGAGCAAAGCATATAGTAGAGGTTCAATTCCCAGAATGGCTCTCTAATGCAGTGTTAGTAGCAAAGGGGGCCGGGGCTTGGAGGATGTGCATTGATTTTTGTGACCTTAACAAGGCATGCCCTAAAGATCACTACCGTCTACCTAGAATCTACCAGCTTGTAGACTCTATATCTGGATGTGAGCTGTTATCTATGATGGATGCTTTTCAAGGATATCGTCAGATATGGATGGATAAATTAGATGTGCCAAAGGCTTGCTTTGTAGCATCTTGTGGGACCTATGGTTACGTAAAGATGCCGTTCGGATTGAAGAATGCAGGAGCGACATACCAGAGGATTGTGGATATAGTTTTCAAAAAACAAATCGGGAAGAATATGGAGGTGTACGTAGATGATATGTTGGTAAAGAGTATCAAGGCGGGAGATCATGCCTCTGATCTGGAAGAAATATTTGGATTATTAAGAACGTATCAGATACGACCCAACCCGGTTAAATGTGCCTTCGGGGTGAGAACGGGCAAATTCTTAGGATATGTTGTGACGCCTGAAGGAATAGAAGTTAATCAAGAAAAGGTGAAGGCTATTCTTGTGATGCAAGTGCCCAGAAACTTGAAGGAGGCGCAACGATTAAATGGGCGCATAACTGCATTAAGTAGGTTCATTTCCAGGTCGGCTGAAAGGAGTTTACCCTTCTTTAAAATCTTAAGGAAGGGATCACGTTTTAAGTGGGATGAAGAATGCCAAAAAGCCTTTGAGGAACTAAAAGAATACTTGATGAAGCTGACTTGTTTGACAAAGCCCTTGAAAGGGGAAACTGTGTATATGTATTTCTCAGTAGGGGAAGGTGCTCTAAGTTTTGTCCTCTTACGGGAGGAAGGGAGTAAGCAGCTGCCCGTTTATTATGTAAGAAAAGTCATGCATAGCACAGAGACAAGGGATTCGAAAATAAAAAAGTCTACCCTCGCAGTGATAACAACGGCCAGAAGGTTGAGGCCATATTTCTTGGCCCATAAGATAGTAGTCAGAACTCATATGGCCCTGCAAAAGATTATAGGAAGGCCTGATTTGTCTGGGCGAATGGTCAAGTGGGCACTGGAACTAGGAGAATATGAGATCGAATTTGAAGCAAGAAAGACCATCAAAGCACAGACTTTAGCCGACTTCATACAAGAAACTGTACAAGGAGGAGAAGAGAAAGTATGGGAAGCGTATGTAGACGGATTGGTTACTCAAATAGGATGTGGCGCTGGGATCTGGATAATCACACCTGAAGGAGAGGAATTGCAGTTTGCTATCAAGTTCGAATTCAAGACATCAAACAATGAAGCTGAATATGAAGCTTTAGTCAGAGGAATGAGAATGCTTCATGAGATGGGAGCTCAGAAGGCAGTGATATACTCAGATTCTCACTTGGTGACTCAACAGTTACTAGGAACTTAGGAGAAGAAAAGTGAAAAAATGGCCAAGGACGCAGTAGTAGCAGCCCAGTTAAGGGAGAAGTTCGAAGAGTTAAGAGTGGAGCGAATTCCCAGAGAAAAGAATCAAAAGGCAGATCACCTGGCTAAAATGGCTAGCGCCTCTGAAGAGGCCAAAGGTAAGATCACCTTAATCACAGTAAAAGATCGAGTAGTCCATTTAGAAGTAGGAGCAGTAGAGACAGAGGTAGACTGGAGGTCTCATATCATTTATTTTCTGCAAACAGGGCAGAAGTTAGAAGGATATGAGAGGGTAAGAGTGACTGTATATGCTCGATTTTGCATTATTGGGGAATTTTTATACAAAAGATCCTTTACTTAGCCTTATCTGAGATGTGTGTCTGTACGAGAAGGCAATTATTTGCTAAGGGAAATATATGAAGGATGTGGGGGAGGCCACACGAGAGCCCGCGATGTGGCACGAAGAGTATTGCGAGCAGGCTACTTTTGGCCTACTATTCTAAGAGATGCAAAAGATCTGATACAAAAATGCGACAGGTGTCAGAGACATGGCTCACTGATACACGTACCAGCCAGGGAGTTAGGAATCATGTATTCCCCATGTCCCTTTGACAAGTGGGGAATAGATATAGTGGGAAAGTTCCCAAAGGCAAGTGGAGGAAAGGTGTTCTTAATAGTAGCAGTGGATTACTTCAGCAAATGGGCTGAAGCAGAGGCTGTGCAAAAAATAGACGAAGGGGCTGTGATTAGATTTCTGTGGAGAAACATTTGCTGCAGGTTCGGAGTGCCTAGAATTTTGGTGTCAGATAATGGTGCTCAGTTCACGGGAGCGAGAGTAAGGAAATGGTGTGAAGAGATGAGAGTACAGTAAAGATGGGCATCAGTGGCGCACCCACAAGCCAATAGTCAGGTAGAAGTAACTAATAGGACAACAGTAAATGGGATCAAGACTAAGTTGGACGGGAGCAGAGGAAACTGGACAGAACATCTTGACTCTGTCCTCTGGGCATATCGAACCGGGTTCAAGACAGCTACAGGAGAAACCCCATTTAACTTGGTGTATTGGGCTTCAGCAGTCATACCAGCAGAGGTGGGTATAGAGAGTCATTGGATTCAGATGTATGAAGAAGGCCAGAACGCGCAACTGAGAAAAGAGAATTTAGACATGGTGGCGGAAGAAAGGGAGATAACTCGAATTAGAGCAGAGAGATATAAATCGCAAGTGAAAGCAGCATACAACAAGAAAGTGAGAGGACACAAGTTAGAGAAAGGAGATCTAGTACTAAGGAGGGCGGATGCACTTAAACCAACATGGAAGTTAGAGCCCAACTGGGAGGGCCCATATGTGATTGCTGAAGTACTGAAGGGAGGAGCTTACGAACTACAAGATGAAGAGGGCAACAAATTACCAAGGCCATGGAATATAGTGAACCTGAAGAAATATTATGTCTAGTTAGGAGCAGGATTATGAATGCTTTCAATCAAAAGACCATGCATATTATGTAAGCATGGCAGAATTTCATGAATTTCAATGAAAAACTCTCAGGAATTACGGTCGGTAATTCAGGGAGATCTTAAAGTAAAATTCTATTCTTTCAAAGTAAAAAAATTTTTCAGAGGGGGAGGAGCACAAGTTTCTGCTCTTTGACCTCTGCGAAAATTAAGAAAATAAAATTTTTACTTCTTTCAAAGTAAAAAAAAAATTTCAGAGGGGGAGGAGCACAAGTTTCTGCTCTCTGTGAAAGTTAAGAAAATAAATTTTTTACTTCTATCAAAGTAAAAAAAAAAAATTTCAGAGGGGGAGGAGCACAAGTTTCTGCTCTGACCTCTGCGAAAGTTAAGAAAATAAAAATTTTACTTCTTTCAAAGTAAAAAAAATTTTCAGAGGGGGAGGAGTACAAGTTTTTGCTCTTCAACCTCTAGAAAATTAAGAAAATAAAATTTTTACTTCTTTCAAAGTAAAAAAAATTTTTCAGAGGGGGAGGAGCACAAGTTTCTGCTCTCTGACCTCTGTGAAAGTTAAGAAAATAAAATTTTTACTTCTTTCAAAGTAAAAAAAAATTTTCAGAGGGGGAGGAGCACAAGTTTCTGCTCTCTGACCTCTGCGAAAGTTAAGAAAATAAATTTTTTACTTCTTTCAAAGTAAAATTTTTTTTTTTTCAGAGGGGGAGGAGCACCAGTTTCTACTCTCTGACCTCTGCGAAAGTTAAGAAAATAAAATTTTTACTTCTTTCAAAGTAAAAAAAAAAATTCAGAGGGGAAGGAGCACAAGTTTTTGCTCTCTGACCTCTGCGAAAGTTAAGAAAATAAAATTTTTACTTCTTTAAAAGTAAATTTTTTTTTTCAGAGGGGGAGGAGATATATATGTATCAATATAGAAAACACATACACACGAACATAAAAGGTAGATACATGAATATAAAGGATAATAATAGGTAAGGTGATAATTGTCAAAACAGCACATACGCCCTAGATGATATTAAAAGGCACGCAGGCCTACAAACGAAAAACATTGTTTGTAGAAAGCAAGGAAAGGTAAAACATCAACACTGGAACTAAGCCTCCTTGACATCGCCCACACCGGGCCCAGAGGAAGGAATGCCAGAAGCAGTACTTGGAGTGGGTTCAAAAGAAGAGCCAAGGTCATAGAGTAACGGCCGAGCAGAGGGAAGAGCAGGATTAGAGGAGCCTGGATTAGTTAGTAAAAGAAAAGCCTTCCGCATCACGGGAAGGAACCAAGGGGCGTCAACAGGGGCAGTAGGATTGCCTTTAAAATGAGGAGAAGGAACAACCTCTTCTCGAGTACGTGCAATGTCAAGCTTCTCAGTAAAACCTTTCTCTTGTGCCTGCTTCACAGCAGACTTAAAGCCAAGGCGGAAGAAGTGGCTAGTGTGATAGGTCATGTGCTCCAAGAACAGAATACTATGATGATAGGCATCCAGTAGACCTTCGAGCATTTCCTTAAGAAAGCTTTGACCAGCAGGGGAATGTAGAAGATTCTGGAGGCAAAATTCTACACCTTCATTGAAACGTTTGATGCTCACCTCCTCAAACTGGGTTTTCAAAGCAGCTAACTGAGTTTCTGCATCCGCTAGTTTCTCCTCCAAGCCTTGAATTTGGGCGTTCTTATCAGTATTATGACCAATGGCTTCAGTTTGAGATTGAGCAGTCTTGAGTAGTTCCTGATCCTTATAATCAAGTTCTTCGCGCAGGGAGTCAGAACTAGAGGACTCTTCGTGTTAGGGTTATACTAGAAAGTATGCTTTTACTTTGTATAACTAAATTGAATCTTTGAACTTTATCTGAAATAAATCTTTTATCACTGTGCTTTAGATAAATATGAATGTTATTTATTTATTGCAACCAGTTCAAATATAACAGTACAAGTTACACTATAGATAAATGTGGTGATCCCCTGATAACTCACAACAAGATCACATTATCAGTTTCTTGTAACAAGTACTAAATTCACAATCTAGATGAGATTTGAACACCCCATTGGTAAACGGTTGATGTGTAGATCCCAGATTGGCTTATCTTCACCAAGGGATTGCACTAGTGCATGATGATGCATTGAAGAGGACCTACAGAGAGGTAATTCTTCCATACTGATTTATGGGATGAAAAATTAGACCTCAATGGTCGTTTATTTCTAAACCTCTGTCCCTTAAATAGGACTGTGTTTGATCCGTGCGTGGCACTTTATTTTGTAATGGGTAGAGAGTCAATAAGACTCAATACTTTGCATCTTGGGTGACGCAATTGAGAACATGATAGTTGCTAAGATTTAATACAGAGGAACGTGTGCTTGGAAAGTCTTGCATGATTAGTCCCCTTGGTGGGCTCTAAACGTTCGTCATACTAAATCTTGCAAGTGGAATTTATTTCCGGTATGATGATAAAGAAGAGCTGTCCTTACTCCAAGGATAAGATGTTAAATTAATTAAAGCGTTCAGTGGCTTGATTAATTAACGGACAAGAGAATCTTAAACACGGAAAATAATGACTGGGAGCCATATGATTGTAATATGGGTTAAGATGGATAGTGCAACATTAATCCTATAGTGGAGTTAGATTAATGTTAATGGGTTGAATGACATTGGGCTCAATGTTAGAATTCAAGGCCCATTGGGAGGTCCAATCTTAATTCTCCTAAAGGCCCCTCAAGTAGCCCAATTAAATGTCCAACAATGAACAAGGTGATTAAAATAAAAGAAATATTTTGGGCCCATTAAGTGTTGTATTTTTCGAAAAAAAATATGGTATATTAAATTCATGAGAGATTTTATGGAAAATAGATATGTATCTTGAATACAAGAATATCTAATAAAATCAAGATCTCATTGAATTAAAATATATGACATAATTTTCAAAAATTGCATGTAAAAAGAAATATCAAGAATTGAATATTTAGTATTCAAGATTATCAAGATTAGAATATTTGATATTCATGATAATCAAGATTTGAAATATTAGATATTCAAGATCTTGTATTCTCATTATAAATATGAGATGATACAAGACTTCAACACACTAATTTTCTTGATGAAAATTTCGAGAATTACAAGAGTACTTGGGCAACAAAATTATTTTCCTCCTTGTGTTGTGATTATTCGTGTGGCCTCCCACAGGGTGCACGAATAAGGACAAGGGAATACTTGAGAAGGCTTTTGGGTTTATCAAGTTGAGGGTCTCAAGAAGGACGCCTTCAAGTTCATTGTTGATACTTCGGCTATAGAGGATCTCAAAGGACGCCTTTGATCTCAACAGCCTTGCGAATGCAGCTCAACCAAATAACGCCTTTTGTCTCAGAAACTGTCTTTTCTCCAAGAGGTATAATTCACTAAATCCCTTAGTTCCGCATGTTTAGGGCTTTACGTGATATTATATGTTCATATGTTTTGCATGCAAAGCCTGTTGTTGGGTATACAATTATTTGATTTAATTATGTTTAAATCATGATATTAATTGTAGGCTTAAATTTGTATTTAGCGTAAACCCCAAATAGATCCGCGTTTAATTCCCCAACACTTCGCAATCTAGAAAGCGGGCTTGAAACACCAAAAACTGAAAGTAGACAAAACGTATGAAAAAGCTCATAGAATTACGAGGAAGAAAAAGAAGTAAAAGGAGAAAACTGAAGGAGTACCTCAGCAAGTTTCTTATACATAGCAGATGGAAGTTGTTCAAAGGACATATCAGGAGCATCAGCAGGGAAGGAAGGAAACTTGATTCCTTTAAAGAAATTTAGGATAGTCTCTCCTTCATGGGTCAAGGATGAGTCAACGGCAGGAACTTCAGAAGAGATCTATTCTGGGACCTCAACTCGGGAAGCTTGACGGGTGGATTGCCTAGTGCGCTTGAAAGAACCCCTAACCTGTGTTGAGGAGAAAGAAGCCCTCTTGCCTTTACCTTTAGGTTTGGGTGCGACCTCTCTTTCTTCTTCCACCTTCACGACAGGAAGAGGAGGGACAGAGACAGTAGAAGGAGCAAGGGAAGTGCCACCCTCCTCAGTATCCTTGGGATCAGCTTCTTGGGGGCCCTCCAAATGAGCCAAGGGGGTTATGTCCAATACCTCATCGTCATCTTCCAGTAAAAGAGCATTTTTCCAGTCCATATCTGTGAAACAAGTGAGAAATCAACATTCAGGGCAGAAAAGCAGAAGACATAATAGAAGAAACACATATATATGTATACCATTAAGATCAGTAGGAAATGATTCTTGGTGAGTAAACCCGAAGTGGTACAAGGCATAATTTTCAGGCAAAAGCGCAAAAATTCTAGGGTACCCATTCCTAGAAGCAACCCAATTCAAACGAAGCATTACTTCCTGATCAGCCTAAGGAATCACCTCATCAATATATTTGACAGTATGATATGATTTTGGTGCCTTATATTGCCATCGATCACAGATAAAGGGCCAAGAATCGGAGCGGGGAGTTACCACGAAGTAATATTCTCTCCAATTACCGTCGATACTGGGAGGTTTTCCCACAAAGTAAGACATACCCTGATGCCTGGAGCTAAAATAATAGAACTCGTCTCTCTTTTTGAGATCGTGGTTAACGCAGAAGATTTCTAGAGTAGGATTTCCGCCATTTGCTTTCAGAATAAAATAGAAGGCCAGAAGAAGGCGGATAGAGGAAGGAATTATTTGGTTCAAAGGAATCTGATATAGGTTACACACACCAGAAAGGAAGGGGTGAACGGGAAATCTAAGGCCCGCATGCAATTGAGACACCCAGAAAGTTAGAGAAGGGAACAGAAGGTGATTTGGACGTTCATCCTTAGTAGGCAGGTCCACCAAGAAATCTGGGTGTGGATCCAAGATAGCCCTAAGGCTTTTCAGATCTTTTTGGTTCAAGAGGGTCTTATGTGATATGTCGTTCCAGTGAAACCGATGTTTCTCTGGGACAGGCTTGACCGGACGAGTAGAAAGAAGAGCGGAATTAGGAGGTGGAACGGAAGGCCCTAACATAATCGAAGAAAAATGACGAGAAGAGTATGAGTGTGATAGATCTCCAGAAGAACTTTCCGGTCTTGAGTCGCCGGAAAAAAGAGAAGCCCTTGACATAATTTAAAATTGACACCCAACAAAGAAAAAAAGAGAAGTAAAAGCATTAAAACCTAGACATGCAACAAGTCATGACCTGGAGAAAATGAAGAGAAAGAAGAAGTAATACCCGTATGAAAAGGCACTCGTCGGAAAGGACAGTGAAGGAAGAAAAGTATCCCCAATTAAAGTAAAAAAACCCCTCTGAGGAATTTGGAGAGAGAAGGAAGAAACTAAGAAGAGAAGAGGTAAAAAAGAGGAATAGAAAGGACTGTACTTTTTCGAGAAAGGTAAAATTAGTACCACCTTTATCGAAAAGAGGAAAAGGTACGGAACAATCGCAACCCTTTCGTAAAGACAGGTGTAAGGACGAAAACAACCCAGTCGAAAGGTCGCATCCTTTGGACGGTCCAGATGCGAAGGATTAGCCCATGAATGAGAAAGTAGGAATTCAAAAAACAATTGAAAAATATACTAGGCGGTAAATATCAGAGCCTAGTAGACAAAGATTACTTATTCCAATAAAATTGCCTATGGGCATATTCTATATGGAATAGGGGGGAGTAGTTGATAGGGCGTGGATGTGCGTGATCTCAGATGTCACCAACCGAATAGAGATTCCTCTTGAGAGGAAGTATCCGAATGATAAAGTCTTAAGAATTAATATGGATCTTAAGGTTTTAATGGTCTAACAGAACATTAGCCGGAGAGAATTCATATCTAAAGATTGGAAGATCGGTACGCTCTATCCTCTGGACTTATCCATCTGCCAGAAGGCAGAAGACTTTGCCCACTAACAAGAGGCGTTTGGTTAAAGGGATATTCCTCCCTCTTACTTCTGAGGTCTAACCTCTGGTAAGTTGACTAATCTATATTCAGAGTTCAGAGTACAGAGAAGAAAAGAAATACCTGTCACTATCATTGAAACCTATAACATAGGTGCACGTATCCAACCGAATCAAGGTGAGGGAATAAAATGGTACTTTCCACCAATAAGAGAGTGCCACATATAGTACTATCGGTACTACCTTTATGCCGCATTGTTCCACTAACCGGGAGCCGTTAGTAATGGTCCCTAAGCAGAGGAAAGGACCATCCTACCCCTCTTGCCAATAGAGAGGGTATAAATAGTTTCCTCCTTCACTTTTTCAAGGTTTCCATGATACATTTTTCCAAACACACTTTCATATATTAGTTCTTATTACTTTGAAGAGTTTTTCCATGAGAGCTAACTTGAGCGTCGGAGGGTCGACGCCGGAATCCCTTCCCGCCCGACTTTGTGGAGATCTTCAAGAGGAGAGTGCAATCGGCCAGAGGGATTTACCAGAAGGCAGAAGACGGATAATCATCTTTTTAATTGCGGAGGATGACAGGTAATAATTTAACAACACTGTTCTTATTCAATCTATTTGCTGGGAGAGTATTTTTTAACTCTATCAGTACTAATATTTTCCATTGTAGAGCAGGTGCCTCACAAGAACCCTTAGAAATAAAGGTTGCTGAACTTCAAAAAGAACTGAAAGCTGTCAATCGAGGTAATGAAGAGTTGATTGAAACTATCACAAGACTTGAGGTAAATCTCACAAAAAAAGATCTTGAAATTTCTAAACTCCAAGAAAAGTTGACTGCTTCCACACTTAGTTTCAAAAAGTACTCTAAAGGTACAACTGCTTTGAATGAAGCTTTGTCTATTGGAAAAACTGATAAATTCGGTCTTGGATTTTCTGAAAATTCTATCCCTTTTAGTTTTGAAAAACATGTCACCTTTGTGAAACCAAATTCAAAAGTTTCTTCTAAAAAGTTTCCAAAACAAAGAGGCAAAAGAACTTTTATCTGTCATTATTGTTCAGTTCCTGGACACATTCGTCCTTACTGTTTCAAACTAAAAGATGATTTGCTTTTTGGAAAAGTGTTACCTGGAGTGTTACCACACAAGTATTCACACACTTCAAAATCTGCATGGATTAGAAAACTCATAGTGCTTTACAATGTTGTTTGTACTTCTTTACAAGCATGTGTACCTGATTTATGGTATTTTGACAGTGGGTGTTCTAGACATATGACAAGAAATATTGAATACTTGAATGAATATGAAACTTTTGATGGTGGTAAAGTTACATATGGTGGTGGTTCTAAGGGTAACATAGTAGGAAAAGGAACTTTGTATGTTGAAGGTTTTCCAAAACTGAAAAATGTGTTACATGTTGAAGGTTAACCTGCTAACTTGATAAGCATAAGTCAGTTGTGTGATAATAATCTGCATGTGAAGTTTGATAAAAACTCATGTTCAGTATTGGATGAAGCGGATAAATGTGTAATGGTTGGTCATCGTTCTGCTGATAAATGTTATCTCATTGGTGACAACACTTTGTGCAGCATCTCACAATCTGATGAAAGTGTTCTTTGGCACTGATGCGAAAGGAAAATTTAGATTACGGATTGAGCCAATATCTTTAGTATATTAGATTAATATCCTTAAAATATTTGATTTATCTTTAGATTTGCTTTCATATCTTAATTCGTATCTAAGAGTTCTATTATATTTTCCTATATTGTTGCAAGAAGTTAGGATGATAGTATCTTATGAATTCTATAAATACTATCAGATGTACTCGTGAATTAATATTGAGAAATAAATTAATTCTTATTAGCAATTATTTGCGATCTTCGTTGGCTTGCTGGCCCGAGTCAGAGCCGCGAATTAATATTTGCGATCTTCGAACGCTTGCTGGCCTGAGCCAGGGCTTCGATTTTATTGTGTAAATTTTGTGATTCTCATCAGGCACCGAAAGCTTGGCCATGTAAATTAAAGAAATTTACAAAAATTGGTTAAGACAGAGGCTGTTAGATGATAGCTCCTTGAGAGTTACGCACCCAAGTGTAGGTTGATTTCAAGTAATAAAATTTCTCGGGAGACCGAGTGTCGAACCACAGGGAGATTTGGAAGAAAAAGATATTATCTAGTTGAGAGGTTTCAATAAAGTAACAAAATACTAGAGCTTCGGGATTCCACTTTAGATAAAAATACTAGAGTTATGATCTTGGTTATCTTTGATAACTCAATCGAAATCTAACAATCAAGTGATTTCAATCGGAAGATATAACTTTGAGCACATATAATACTTTTGAAAAGTACCTTTAGACCTTCGAACAAGTTTATAAAATCAATAGTTGATGTGTAAAACTAAGCATTTGTTGTGCCAATAAGTCTACAACAAATCAAAGTAATGACACATCAAAACCTCTCTTAAAAACTCTTCAAATGACTAAAGGATTGAAACTTTGAAAATCTTTATTGAATAACCAAGAACATTACTAATACTTTACTAAAGCTTCATCTCTAACTCTAGTAAAATATTTAGCTACTCATACTAATACAATAAGAACTCATATTTCTAAGATAGATACTAGACTAAGATAGAAGGATTACAAGGAAAATGGGATGCCTTTAAGGGTTGCTAAAGGGCTCTTTAAATAGGCCTCCAAATAGTGAATCATGCAGACTTTAGGAACCAATTCACGTGGCCTGTAAAGATCAGTAATTTAATTTCCCTTTCCTTCCGAATTTCATCTTGACTTCTGAATGAAAGTTGTAGGCCGTTGGATTAGCTTTCCAAGGAGTCTAAGATCTCAAAAATCGGATCTCTAGATTGTGAGTTATGACCAGAATAGTGAAGTTGGTAAAACTGGATTGTGGTGGTCTTTTGAAAAGCAGATATCTCAGCTTGTACAAAATCAACGCCTTTAATATTTTTACTGTGTCTTGATGAATTTCTTGGCTAACCTATGGCTTTGGTCTTGTGTAAATTGGACTTTTGTGTGAATTATGGTGAATTATTTCCCAACATGTGCCCTGAGATGGCGGAATTCTGAAGCCCTTGCATTGATTGTCATTTTGACCATTTAAGCCTGAACTTTTGACAATTGAGCCCTGAAGACAAGTTGTAGAGCAACAAATTAGTGATCAAATAAAACTGGAATTGGTTCAATTGGATTAGTGAAGCTCTAGATATTGTGGAAATACGAAAATGTGTTTTGAGTCCAAACATTGGACAGAAATGGAGTCTTCACTTTTGAGTACAAATACAATCCAAACTTGTAAAATTGGATCACTAAAATGTCTTAAGTATTTAGTACATTGTCTTAGGTGTTCAATATCATAAAATTTGGATAAGTATAACTCCACTTAAGACCTCAACAATATACAATAGACATAATGGCCATGTTGAATTATACATATGTCTCTTATTTATATAGAAAACATAAATACTTATAACTAATTAGAAAGTGTGAAATTATATATAAATACGCTAAACAATACATTATAGTACACAAAATAATACACAAAATAGGTAAAATACATGCATATTTAAACTGTAATCATTAGAGGGTTACCTAAGCTCAGTTTCACAAATACACCTGTTTGTGGATCATGCCAAAAAGGTAAACAGGTAAAATCTTCACACAATATCACATCAATATGCACATCTACTAGATGCTTCGAACTTCTTCACATGAACCTAATGGGTCCTATGGAGACAGAAAGTCTTGGTGGTAAGAGATACTCTTTAGTTGTTGTTAATGACTTTTCAAGGTTCTCATGGGTTGAGTTCATTAGAGAAAAATCTGACACTTTTGAAGTTTTCAAAATCCTTTACAAGCGTTTGAAAAATGTTTTTAATCTGAAAGTTAGTAGGATTAGAACAGATCATGGTAAGGAATTTGAAAATGGCATGTTCACTGAATTTTGTGAAAAGAAAGGTATTGTACAAGAGTTTTCCTCTCCTAAAACTCCACAGCTAAATGGCATAGTTGAAAGAAAAAATAGGACATTGCAAGAAATGACTAGAGTCATGCTAACTTCAATGAATGTGTCTAAAAGATTTTGGGCTGAAGCATTGAATACTGCACGTCATCTGTCTAATAGAGTTTTCTTTAGACCGGGTTGTTCTATTACTTCTTATGAGCTATTGCACAAAAGGAAACCTAACTTGAAATATTTTCACACCTTTGGATGCTTGTGCTACATTCTAAATGATAGAGGTTACTTGACCAAGTTTGATTCTAAGAGTGATAAAGGACTGTTCTTAGGTTACTCTAAGAATAGCAAGGCTTACAGGGTTTACAATCTTAGAACAAGAACTTTGCAAGAATCTGTGAACATAGTATTCGATGATGTTTCAAATATTTCAGGTAAAAAGGTGGAAGAGGACATCTCTAACTTGCTGGAAATCACAAGTATCACTGAACCAATGAAAAGTGTTGAACCTGTTGGGACAATCTGAGTATTTTGATTAGATCACAAAACCCCTGATGAATCTGCCTAAGTACAGATGTTCAGGATAAAATAGTTCAGGATAGTTAAGTTAGAAATTCAGTATAGGAGGAACTAAAACGAGTAGAATCTAAGGGCTCACTTTCCGCACGTACTCTGACTCACTGAGATAGTAGTCCAACTGACTCGCTTTAGAGCAGTCAGTAGGTTTGTTATCTCTACTGAGCCTCCGAGCACTTCACTCACACTCAGCTTATCTGACTCATTACTGAACCGTCCCTGCTGCCCCTGCGGACATTCAGCATACTGAGTACTTCAGGGAATCCTGACTGAGTGCGTTAGAAGCATTTTTCTGAGTCTTTCAGAAAAATCTGAAATCAGTGTATTCCCCCCCATACACTGATTTACCTCGTTTCGGGACCAACAAGTGGTATCAGAGCAGTGGTTCAAAAGATCACTGACTTTGTTTATCAACAGTTTCTGAGGAGAAACTATTTGTGGTCTACTGAACTGATCTTGTTTCTGAAAAATTGCATATCATGGCATCCGGTTCTAAACGCCTCGAGGGCAATCTTCCTGAATTCTCTATTGACAACTATGATTATTGGAAATTCAGGGTACTCGCACATCTCTACTCTATCCATGATCAGATGCCACAGGTGATTGAACATGGCCCAATCAGATTTATGAGAAATCTTCAGACGACTTGACCTGTTGCTGGCAATGTCCCTGTTCCAGCCGCCGGAGATGAAGAAGTGGAGAGGTCCGCGCTTAATTCTGATCAGATTAAGCAAATCGGACTGGATAATGTTGCCAAGAACATTATACTCCACACCGTTTCTTACAAGAACTCGGTCAGGCTGATGCATCTGAAGACAGCTAAAGAGATCTGGGATACTCTGAGGGAGATGAGCGAAGGTTCTGAAAAGATTAAAGAAAACAAGAGAGATCTCGCTATCAGGAAGTTTGAGGCCTTCGAAATGCTAGAAGGAGAGTCCATCGATCAGATGGAAGCTCGGTTCATTAAGATGATGAACGAGCTAGCAACCCTTGGGAAGGAGTTTCCCAAGAGGGAGGTGTCTTCTAAAATCCTGAACTGTCTCCCTGAAAGATGGGACACAGGAGTAATTTTGTTGAAAAACACTCAGGACCTTACAAACATCACTCACTCACACCTATTCTCTGAGTTAAAGGCTCTAGAATTTGACCTCAATAAGAGGAAGAAGATGGGTGTTGTCAGTGAGGAAGTTAGTGAGGAGAAGACATCTGAAAAGGAAAGGAGCGTGGCTCTTAAAGCTACTCCTGAGCCTGAGGCTGGATCTAGCTCCAAGCCTGATGGCACGGCGATTTGAGAAACTGAACTCTCGTTTCGGCAGGTATAAGAAATTTTATACTGACACCCGTGATCGCATGTACTCCAGCCCCAGAGATCTAGCCCCCGGAGAGAAGAAAGAAGAGGTTCAGATTCCAGGAGGGATCGCAATGAGCCTGAGCGACGCAGAGATGAAAAGAGGAGAGAGGATGAGCCCAGAAGATCCAGCTCCAAACCTGAAAGATCATCAGGGAGCAGGAGGGAATCCTCTGATAAAAGGTACACTGACAAGAAGCTTTCTTCTGATGCAGATCAGTGCTACCACTGCAAAAAATCCGGACATTATCAGTATGATTATCCGGAGCTCAGTGCTCGTGAGTGAGAAGATCGGAGAGCCAAAAGAGAGCTCAGGGCTTCAGACCGGAGAGCGTTGCTAGCTGAGGATTCCTCAGATTCAGATGGCCCTGGACGCCGGTCTCCTGAACTCTTTTCAGATGAGGAGTATGATGACCTCTGTCTGATGGCAGATGATGAGGTATGTTCTTCTGCCTCTTCTCCTGATCACGCACCTGAGTTTAGCTCAGATTCAGCAGGAGAACTCGACCTTCAGCTCGCCCTAGAGCAATTGATGGTTGACTTCTCAAGGCTGCAGGAGACTCATACTCACACAGTGGATGTGAACGCATAACTGAGTGAGAAGAACGATCGGTTAACTGAGTCTCTCAGAGTAAGAGACACTGAGGAAGCCCTCAGATTAGTACATCTTCAGGAGGAGCTACTTAATGCTAAGAATAAGCATGATGAAGCTCCACTGGAGGTAGAAAGACTAAAGGGTGTCATCAGCTCGCTGATTGAGACTCGTGATACTGATTTGTTCCTTGCTCAGGAACAACTGATAATTGAGCGAACTGCTTTAAGAATGATGCTCGAAACTGAGTGGCAAGCTCGCCTTTGTGCTGAGCAAACTGCTTGGGATCTTGAGCTGATCTCAAAAGAAAAAGCTCATTCAGAATTAGTGCTTCAGTACACCACTGAAATTGAGGCCCTGAAAGAAACCAATGGGCATCTTGAAGTCAAGCTGAAGAAGTTATACACATCTACCCAAGTGGTTGATGAGTTGACAAATTTCTCTCAGCTGACTGATGGTGCTAAAGCTGGGTTAGGCTATGATGCCTCAAAAGACCCAAAGGGCAAGAAAAAGAGAGGTGCTTCAGGAAGTAACTCTCAGAAAAAGTTTGTCCCTGCCCTAACTGATGACAAGAGCTCAAGTGTTGCTCATCAGAATAAAGGCAAAGGGAAGGAGAAAATGCCTGCTGAACCTGTCAGGCAAAGAACTGAGAAACCAAGA
>JAPKLY010001827.1:0-34239 GCA_026898435.1 Prunella vulgaris
TATATTTAGTCTAATACCTCCAACAACGTCAAGTAACCACCTATCTGGCGCACTTTAACCTGCGAAGCTTGTCCCAACTGTCTATAGAGATAAGCCAATGCTGCAGTTCCCCAAGCGTAGTCTCCAAACTTCGACATGTCCCTTGTGTACTGCAACCAATATGTGTTTACACGGGTACCACTTTTATCAGCAAATAAAGTGGTCCCAAACGTGTACAACACATATGCTCTAGCAGCATATAAAACTTTATCATCATCCTCTGAATCCATCATAGGGGAAAAAGTTTCCTCCAACCAACTAAGTTTCACCGACGAGCCACGTACACCCTCAACAGCTTTCCCCGCTTCATCTGTTGTTACCCCCAATAACTCAATCAAATCACTTTGTCCTTTTCTCTTTTCATCACGCGTGCACTGCACAGGAATACCATCAACTCGCAGTCCAGTAATGCAAAACACATCGTCAAGGGTGATAGTCATTTCACCGAAGGGGAAGTGAAAACTATTCATCTTCGGATGCCATCGCTCAACGAATGCTGTAATCAGGTTCTTGTTCGGATTCTTGTATGATGATTTTCTCAAAGACAATAATTTTGACTTTTTAAACAGGCCCTTCCAATGACGACAATCTTTTTCTGGATCAACCTCCCAAAGTAAAAGTTTATTAACGTGGCTATGACACTTAAACACATCTCGCTCTGTCCCCTCCCAAATGTAACTTGCTACATGGCTATAAAATCCATCAAGAAGCGGAGGAAGTGGTATTTGTGACACATCTCTTCCTTCTTTGGCAGCAGCTTCTACATCTTGCCCTCCTTCTTCATCTTGTCCTCCTTCTTCTTGTTCCTCCTCATTCACCCCCTCTTCCTCCTCCTCATTCACCCCATCTTCCCCCTCTTCCTCAACCTCATTCACCCCCTCTTCATCCTTATTTGCTCTGTCCTCTTCATTCACACCCTCTTCCAACTCTTGTGAAGAGAACGTATCGGCTCCCCAAGTATTATCCGGATGATGAGGGTCATCATTCTCTTCATACACTTGCGGTACGGGCTCAATAATTAATGGAGGTGTGCCCGAACGTTGATGTTTTCGCCTTCTGTAAGAGGCAGTTGGTCGAGTCCTATCCTTTTCTATAAATAAAAAATAATTACAATTCATTAACACAACATGAACACACATTACTAATTGTTCGAAAATAATTGATGAAAATGCCCAAAATGTTCGAAAATAAGTGATGTACAAGGCAAATATGTTCGAAAATTATTGATGAACATTTCAACAATGTTCGGACCCCATTGTTCGAACATGTGTCAAATGTTCGAACATAATTTTTGAACAAATGTACTTTGTTCGGCATCCACAGTTCGAACAAAATACTTTTGTCCGACGACCCAAATTCGAACATAACCTTAATGTTCAAAACCCTAATTCGAAAATTATCAAATTGTTCGACAACCCATGGCCGAACAAACATGAGAAATTCGAAAAACCAGATTCGAACGGTTCAACGCACGAATATCTCGACCAACTCGCGAATTTACGAACGAACAAGACAATAAACACAATACTTTGAACATTTAGACGCAAAATTAACTAACCCATTCACAATAGAACCCATTAACAATAAAAACTAAAATTTAAAAAAAAATTCGCACAAACCTACCTTTATCCATGGCACCTAGCAGTAGTTTCGAACAAGGCTCCCTTCTCCGGCGTCTCCGGCGTGAACCCCCAACTCCGGCGTCTCCGGCGTGAACCCAACTCCGACGAGTGTGTCTCTGAAACGTTGGTGTTTTTCGTTTTAATTTGTGTGTTTGTTTTGAGTGTGTAAAGAGAATGTTTTGAATGAGGTTTGGGGGGTGAAGTAATTAATAAAATTTTCAATTTTAAGTAGTATGGGTATTACTGAAATATTAAATGGGGTGAAGTGAAAATTTATAGTGGTGAAGTGAAAATTGGGGTGGAGTAATTAAACATGAACGCAAATATCCGTGGCCAAAATAAAAGTGGACTTGGGCTAAAATATTAGTTATGGGCCTCTGTACCTTAACACTTCACCAATTCTTCTCCTTAGTTTCGGCAACAGAGAACGGATTCCAGTGAAGGCGAAATCGTATGGCTGTGCGTTTAGAAAACGACAATTGCAGGCGGTTTTTCGAATCAGAGGTGAAGAGGTGTGCGATTGGGTCTGGTGTCGCGAGCGACGACGGATTACGGTGTAGGATTTCGACGTAGAGTTGTGTTGTGGCGACGTAGCAGAGTCGGCGTGATGGGGGAGCGATTCCGACGAATGAGATGCGGCGGCTAAGGCTTTCAACGGAGGTCAACGGACGGGAACAAGTGGCTTCCATCGACGATATAGGTGGTTGAGGCGGCGGGTGAGCAGTGTGTTGGTTGCTGTTTTTGATCGGAACGGCAAAAGACGAATTCCAGCAATGGTGAAGGTTCTGGTTCGATTGAGGGTGATCTCAGAGATGAACAGGTGGTTGTGATGGCCGTTCTCAGTGATTGATGGTGAAAATGACAGTTATTGTGTGGTTCCGGCAACTCGAGAGGCGTCAATTGCTGTTTTGATTGGCGGAGGCGGCAGCTTGCTTCCAGTTTCCGGCGTCTTCTTCTCATCTCCGACGAGAGCAATGGTGGTTGCGCAGCGTGAATAGGCTGTTGTTGGTGGTGTTGGAGTGAGAATCCGGTGGACCTAGCAGTATGTGACGAGTGTGTTGAGTGGTTATGTTGGCGTTTGTGAGCAGAGTGGTGAGGACCACTTCCTAACTCAACAGCTGGCTGCTTTGTAGGCCCGGTTGTGGAATGATTCCAAGAGATGACTTGTTTCTTCTTGAATTACATGTTTGCCCCTTCAATTGATTATAGTGTTTTGCTCATTTTCCTGTAAAAAAATAGCAAACCACATACTTTCCCACAATTACACTCAACTAATTGAATTAGGTATAAAAATGCACGAAATTCACTCGAAATAATCAAATAAGCATACAAAATGCGAGCAATTTTCACACCCCAAACTTAAAGTGTTGCTCTTCCCGAGCAATGAAAAAAAAAGAACAAGGTGGAAAAATTGTGAGAAATTTTATTCCCAAAATGTATACTCAACAGGTGACTAGATTCTCAACTATTGCAATTCGCCCAAAAAATAAAGAACACAAGAAGTTCCAACAAGTTACAGTGAATTGTACAATATCCAAATGCATAAGTTACCTATTCAGGGATAAGTATTTCTCTCAACACTCAAAGCAAAGATAAGGACGTGTATGCACTCAACAATCATATCATGCCAAATAGTCACCATAGGCTTGCAACATATCTCCTCTCTCCACCACTCAATATGCTCAACAAATAGGATCAATAGGACTTCAATAGGATGTAACATTGGCTCTTTGGAAAGGGTAGATGAATTTTGGAAGTAGTGACTCGTCTAGTGGAGGATAAAGGTCAAATTTTCTCATTTATTTCATCAACTCAATGCATTCAACTCTCACCCTCACTTTTCAATGCAAACTCAACAACAATTATTCACCTTCCTTTCACTTGAGCCAAACAACTTTTAAGTTCCATGAGACAAATTTTTTAGAACTTTTACAATTTTCACTTGTCTCATTTTTCTCTTTTTTAGAGCACTCATCTTTTTTTTTCTTCTTTTTTTCACACACTTTTACACAAACTTCCTCACCCAAATTTCAGTTTCAACAAGACCACTTTTTATATCCTCCACTAGAAAGGCATATAAGACTTTTTAGGATAAATGGTTCAAGTAATATAGGTAGCCAAAAAAAATTCAGGACATCAAGCTCAGAAGGACTAACTACGGACTTATGAATTCAGATTCGGAAATATTTGGCAAAGTGACTCATGAAATTAAAGATGGCCTATATCATATCCCATTGTTTCACACAAATGCAGTCTTAAGCAAGTTCTAGAGTTATAGACAATGATTGATCCACTCACAAGTAATAAACCAGGTAATAATTTGGTTAAAGGCTCAATTCTCACCGGTTACCAATGTAACTCAATGCACTTTTCAATAAACTTATCACCACAACCAGTTATAAACTCAATGCATTCAAGACCAAAGGTTTGAATCACAACAAGTGAGAACACTAAACCACTCAGCTAAGCAACACCCTAGGAACAAAGAATCATCACAATAAAGATACCTATTCGCAACCACAAATACAAATAAGATAGGTACGCCTGTGCAAATGTACAAGAAATCCGAAATCAAATAAAATACACTCCCCCAAACTTAGAGCTTTGCTAGGCAAAGTCTAAGTTTGATCCTGGAGTGAACAATTAAGCCCATGCCTAAACTACACCTTTCTAACACAAGTTCCTCAACATAAGTGAAGCACAATAGTCTATACAACAAGAAGCATGAAGTGTGTGCGCCTGTGCAATGAAGGCATAAAAATAAGTAGAAAAATCACTCCCCCAAACTTAGAGATTTACCAACTCTTAATTTGGATTCGTGGTACCTCACTTAGCACCCCAAAAGTTCCTTCTTCAGGCTAGCACTTTTCACTTCTCTTGTTTCCTTAGCATTCAGCAGTAGATCATAGTAGCAATAGTATCCTACAACCACACAAATCAAAGACAAATAGCAATTAAATAACACACCAAATCAAATAAAAGAAAATAAAAACAAATGAAAAATGGGTTGCTTCCCATTCAGCGCTAGGTTTAACGTCCTCTGCCGGATGGTACCCAATTATCAAACAAAAGGATCGAGTAGTTGAAATCCGAAGGCAGCTGCTTCAACTTCTTCTCAACTACCACCTCTTCATCAAGTCCCACTACTAACTTTACCCCTTTTTCATCCTTTGTTTCATCAATCTTCTGGAGGGGTTTAAACACCGGAAAAATGGTCTTCTCCTCATTGTATCGAAGCTTCAAATGGTCTTCCTTGATGTTAATAGTGGCTTCTCCAGTGGCCAAGAATGGTCTGCCCAAAATCAAAGGGCACTCCTCATCCTCCAGGCAATCCAGAACGACAAAGTCAACTGGATAGATAAAATCATTCACTTTCACGAGCACATCCTCCACTATCCCAGATGGTTTTGTGGTGGTTCTATCAGCTAACTGCAGAGTCATCTTGATAGGCTTGATCTCACCAATATTGAGCCTCTTGTATATCGAATACGACATCAAGTTGATGTTGGCCCCTAAATAACACAAACCCATCATTACTCCGCTAGTCCCAATCTCACATGGAAGAGCAAAAGTCCCCGAGTCTTCTAACTTCTTAGGCAGCTTCCTTTGGATGATTGCATTACATTCTTCTGCAAAATTCACTACTTCACCACCCAACCTCTTCTTCTTCCTCACTGCCATTGCATCTTTCAGGAACTTCATATAGTAGGACATCTGCTCTAAGGCTTCATAGATAGGTATGTTGATATGGATCTTATTGAAGATCTCCAAAAACTTGGCAAACTTTTTTTGCAGCTTTGCCTTAACAAACCTCTGAGGGAAAGGTAATGGTATAGGAGTCTTAGGCACCCAAAACTTATCACACTCTATCACCACTTGTTTTTCTCTCTTCTCTTTAGCAATCTTCCATTTAGGAATGAATGAAAGCTCTTTTTTCTTCTTCTTTTCTGGCTCATCTTTCTTCCCTAACTCTTCTACCTTTTTCTTTATGTGAACCATCAGGGTCCACATCACCAAAATCATCATTCTCACTTTGACCCTCCAGTGAGGGTCCTTCATACTGAGTTCCACTTCTCAGTTTTATCACCTTCATCTGTTCCCTTGGATTAACTTCAGTAGTAGATGGGTACTTTCCTTTGCTCTGCATTTGTAACTGAGCTACAGAGGTAGCCAACTGGCCTATTTGATGCTCCAGGTTCTTGACTGTAATGTCTCTCTTTTCCTCTCTCTCATCTTTCTCTTGTAGCTTCTTAAGAATCAAGGTCAAGGTTTCATCTATGGAAGGCTTCCCATAAGACAACTTAGCACCTGGATCAAATCAGGTGGAGGAATCACAGTTGCATTTGGATTCGATTAAGAAAAGTTCTCATGCCTCTTAGGAAAAGGCTGGTAGTTGTTTCCTTGGTACCTACTTTGCTGATTGTCATAATTATTGCCCTGGTACCGACCACCTTGGTCGTAACCACCCAGATAATTCTACTGTTGACCTCCTTGATACTGAGGTCCGCCCATATACTGTACATCCTCCACACGATTCAAATTCCCTACAGGCCCTTGCTCTCTAAAACCAGATCCACGCCCAGCTTCTACCTTGGCTAATTGAGTAGTCAGAGATTCCACCTTTTCCAACATCTTGAGTAGGAGTTGAGAATTTATGTCACCTTCTTCTATACTAGCCACTCTCCCTCTCGGCTCATCATATATGGTCGAACTCTGAGTTATCCCTTCCAAAATATTATATGTATGCCCAGGAAGAATATTGATGAAAGTTCCCCCAGCACATGCATTCAGGTGCATCATATCCTGACTATTCAAACCGTTGAAAAAGTACATCAACGTTTGATTTTCACGAAACCCATGATGTGGACAAGAGGCTAGCAATAGCGAGAACCGCTCCCATGCCTCTTTGATACCCTCATTGCTCCTCTGACGGAATCCACTGATATCATTCCTTATCTTCAAGGTCTTTGATGGAGGATAAAACTTCCCCAAGAACTCTGTCGCCACTTGGTTCCATGTCTTCAAATGTCCTGGTGGAGTCATGATACTCAACCACAGCTTAGCATTCCCAATAAGGGTAAAAGAGAACATACACAATCTCTTTGCGTCTTTAGACACCCCTTCTTGCTTGAAAGTGTTCGCTAACTCTTGGAACCACATTAAGTGAGCATGAGGATCCTCACTATCATCCATTATCCCTCGAATTACCTCTTCAAGAGGAGATTGATCATACCGGTGTTAATTTGGAACTCCGGTGCTTGCACATCATGCCTGGAAACCCAATCATAAAACTCGTTCATCCTTGGCTCTAGAAAATGCCTAATCGACCTCCCATCATCCATCCTACCCCTCTGAGGTTCTTGGTCTAGATATACCGGGTTATTGTAAGGCTGTTAGTAATTTTGCTGGTAAGGATAGTTGTAAGGTTGGTTCTGAGGGTTAGGGTGATAAGGTTGATAATCATGTTGGTTTTGATTTAGTGGAGGAGGCTGGTAGTTTTGAGGAGGAGTAAGGTTTGGTTGGTTTTGTGGTTGATTTGGTGGAGGTTGATTATGTGGAGGGTAGTAATTCTGAGGATTTTAGGGGTTTTCTACTCTATGTCTATCATTAACTTCATCCCCTGGGTTCTGTCCATTATGGATATTATGCATCGATCTATCCTCCAAAGGATGCATATTATCCTCGTTCCTTTGAGCCATGAACTCAACAGATAAGTTTCTCCTTCGATTCCTTCTTGAGGTGATCTCAACCTCTAGATCAATAGGAAATTGAGGATCTTCTCTTGATCTAGTGATCATACACCTAAAAGAAACAAAAGCAAAGTATCAAATTCTCTTAAAATAAAATAAACAAAATAAATAATCATACACACACTCGTTACCTCCCCGGTAACGGCGTCATTGCCTTGTTCTTAAATTTTTGTAAATTAGCAATTCTAACCCTCAAGAGGAAGGAATCGTGCAACACTAGCAAGTATTTCGACCAAGTTTTATCGAACCCAAGAGAGGCAATCTAGGAGTATGTATGTGTTTGTTTATGATTCGAAATAAATTATACTAAAATGGGGGGGGGTTGTTCCTATGATCTACTACTCATGCAAATCAAATAGAATTAGAAAGAAAACTAAGTATGAAATTAAACTTAAGAACATAATAACTAACTTCCAAGGTTGAAAGTGCAAGGACTGAGATTATGCTCTAAACATGATCATTAAGATTATTTTCCCCTATTAGGCTAGACCAAGATATAAAAAACAAATGTTCACAAAGAAGTATAAAAAACCACCACTTAATTAAGTCTAATACTCATAGACAAGTAATTAAACTATGTTGGCTATCATCGATGAGTCGGGATAAGTGCATCTAGAGCCCTCATTCCCGCCTTCAAGACAAATTAATATCCTAAGGTATTGAATAATTTAATCATTTCCCAACAAGGTACTTAAACTAATTTATTCGGCTCTCACTAATTTTTAACTAGTGTTTCATGTCATCGTCCTCAGCTAATTGACACGACTGGTCCAATCATTAGCCCAATTACAAGACTCAAAATTTAGAAGTCCTATAATTAGATTAATCGAACTCATACACCTAATGGTCTTAAGCATCCAAGAGTCAAATTGATAAAACCAAAACTCCTAAATGTTTATCTCACAATTATAACATAACATGAAATTAACTCCTATTGAACCCTAATTGATCTAATCCTAATAGGGATATTTAATCATAAATCACATGTTTAGAACATAAATAACTTAGAACATAATTAAACTAAACAAGAAAGCAAATTCAATAGAAATAACAATAATGAAATAATTCATTGTAAAGATAAAAATTTCAGAATTCAAAGAGCAGAAATATATAAATGATATCACCGTATGTGTAGCAAATCCACGAATAAAAGCAATGAAATTTCGTCTCCAAAATAAATCCTAAATACTGAATAAAATCGTTGTAGAAATAAACAATGGACTAATGAATAATGATAAAAATTAAGTTCTAATCTCCTAACTAAAACCACGAAAAAATCAATTAATATTCAGTTCCTACCTTCTGTTCTCACGCCTAATCTTCAAAATGGGCCAACTTTATTTTCAATAGTCACTATGCCAAATTTAGCCTTTAACATCATTTAAATAACTGCAGTTTTATTAAAAACTGCTGTTAAAACTTTATAAACCGCAGTTATTACCTTAACCGCTGTTAAATGTTCAAATGCGGCACTGATAGAAGTCGGTTTTAATAAACTGCAGTAAAACAACTGATGTTGTAGTGATTTTATTTTTATTTTTATTTAAATTTAATAGTTAAGAAATATTATGTAATATAAAAAGAATAGATAGAAAAAAAAATTGACCTCCTCTTTAGAATTCATCAACACGCCAAAATTTTCACCCCCAAATTTTCGTGGTCACTGAACAGCCGTCTGCCGGTGTTCACTTTCTCTGTCCACCTGTATTCACTTTCTCTGTCCACTGGCGTTTTCTCTCTCTATCCACTGCATTTGCTTTCTCCGTCGTATGCGTCCGCCGTCCTTTAGTTTGCATCCTCCGTCCACTCGATTCCTATCTTCTGTCGGAACATTTAGCATCGCCGTCTGCCGATACACATCCAACGTTGCAGCTCTGTCTTCCATGGTCTATGTATTTTATTAAACAAGTAAGCCCTAATTTTATAAATCTCCCAATTAGTTTGAAATTTAATCCCCTTTAAGTGCTAATGATTTCAAATTATAAGTGAAGAGTATGAACTTGAATCCAGAAGAAAAATTTGTGAGACGAGGCTAACATTTTCAGGGCATTTTGTTCAACTTTAGCTTCACATAACATTGTCAATGTTTTTTGTATGAATATACAAGTTTCCTGTTTGCATAACATTATTTGTTAATTCAACTTAAATTTGTTGTCGAATAATACCAATTGAAGAAGAAATGAAATTACGGTCCTATGAGTGGTTTGAAATGCTAGGCCATACTTTTCCCAAAAAAAGGCTGTAATGCTTTCTGAAGAACTTTACGTTATCCTGTTGATATTGTTCTTCTTCTTGTTTAACTCCTGAAGCTGATAATCTTTTCCTACACTAGAATGATTGTCCATAAGCTAATTTCCGTACTCATTATAGTGATGGATACAGTATCTGCTAATGCTAGTGATAATAAACTTGTTCAAATTGTATTAGTATACAGTTAGGACTTATTTTAAGATTCACGATGGTGGAGAAAATGATTCTGTATCTTATCTATGAATGAAAATACCACTTAGGATTCTTAGTTAATTTTTTAAAAAAGAAATAGAATGTACAAGATTACTTGAAAAAGATGGGGAAGAATGGTGTGATGTGGTCTTTTTATATTGTACATTATGGAGATTGTATTGCAGCAGGACTTTTTTGTGTTCATGCTTCAAGGAAGCATATTGCTTTCCAAGAACAAAAGATATTTTAAATAGTTATGTATTTGATGATTTTGGCCTTTTTTTTTATTATGTTAGCTTTAATTTACATATAGAGGAATGAAGTTAAGTTGAACAATTTATTTTCTTACGTATAGATGCAGGAGTCGGCTTGAGCAGCCTGCAATTGTAAAACTTGTTGCAAACCTTGCCATGTTATTGGCCATATGATAACAAGGCTTGTTAATAATGGTTAGTCAAGGATTGTTATTAGTTTATACTATTGATGATGATAATAAAATAAAAGGAGAAATTAGAAGGAGATAAATTGGTGGAACTAAAAAGCTGTAGTTTTATGGCAGCATTGTTCTTCCTAAATTATAATAGTATCTAATCCTTTTAATTAATTTATGTACGCATAACATTCTAGAATTTGGACCCTACAGTACATAAATATTTGGATAAGAAGGTTGAATTACTCTAAGACACCAATGTATATATTCAATGGAGGTTAGGTCTTTTATGTATATTTGACAATTATTTATCTAGTTATTTGGTATCTTTGACTCAGTATCTTCATTTTTGTGCGTTGTACTATTAAAAGTTGAAAGTATTTAACTTTAACTCATTCATAAATTGGATAAACATTAAAAAAGTGATGTTGCCTTCATTTAATCTTGTGCACGTTTGTAGATAGGAGCATCCTAAATTTGATTCGTCAAAGGAAAATGGTAAGCTCTGTACGTGTAGAGTTCTTTTGAACGATACGTACCTTGTAATTTATGTTATGCATTTTGGACAGGGGAAGCACCCAAGAGAAATTAGAGGAGGAGAATGACATTAAAATTATATTCCCACCATCTAGAACAAAGGATTCAATCAGTAAGTCTATTGTACCCATTGATGCTATATTTATGTTCTATGAGAATTTGTGAATGGTGTATGGATGTCTTTAACTGCAGTAATTGAAGGCAGTTGTGCTGACAGTGTTACTACACCCCCGCCATCAACAAAGGTGAAAAAGAAATTTATGGTTTGATTAAGGATTTGAGATTAATTTCCTTAACTTTGTACTACACCCCAACCATCAACAATGGTGAAAAAGAAAAAAAAAAGAGAAGAAAGTCCGGATCTTGCTTTGTTCAAACTTTCTATACACTGTGCCTTTTGTAGTGGGAATAACATGATCTAAATATTTTTACTTTCAAGTCCCTCAACATATTTCTAGCAAGACTTGTTTCATCATATAATGTAATTCTTTCTTTTAATTGATTGAATCCTTCTTTACCTGCAGATTTAGGAATTGAAAAGTCCATCATTATTAATCCAAAAACCTTCCACTTAACTGTTCTCATGTTAAACCTATGGAATAAGGAGCGAGTTAAAATAGCTGCAGAGGTTTTGCAGGTATAGTTTTAACAAAATTACATACACTAATTGTTGTTTATCGTCATAATGTCATTTTTGTTTATTATAGAATGTCTCATCAAAAGTTCTAGATGCTTTAGAGAACCGGCCAGTTTCGATTGAAGTTAAGAGACAGGTAAGGTTACTTGTTTATTAAATTTTTTTATAGGTGATATTATTTATCTCCCTCCATGTATATTCTCTCTTGGATAGATTTGTTTTACAATTTAAGCATTTTATTTCTTTGATTTTGCGTCTTGTTTTTTTCTTTTGTTGTAGGTTGTTTGGAAAATGCATGAGGATAGTGCGGAGATAGAGTAGATTGTCTAAAATATGTTTGTGGATTGATAAGCAGATGATAGTTTAATTTATTGAGATGTTGCATGATTTAAGTCATGATATTTTGGATATGTAATTTTTTGGTTGAACTTATATTATGGATGTGAATTACAGTTGTAATATTATATTATGACATTTAATATTATTTGATGAATAATTGATATTTTATGAAAATATGCTTCTTATTTAAAATTAAATTTGTAAATTATTAAAATAGATAAAAAAAAACAATGTTTAAAAACCCCTGTTAAAGAAATTTTTTTACATCAGCTTTTACTGAACAACATCAGTTAAAAACTAATGTCTTTAAAAGATACAACATCAGTTAAAAACTGATGTTATATCTTCTTTTTACCGCTGTTGTAGGTAAGAATGCGGGTTAGGATGAATAACATACGACATCAGTTTCAGAAGAATAACATCGGTTATTAACCGATGTTGTTCTGTAGATTTAACATCGGTTAATAACCGATGTCTTTCAGCGCCTACTTATAACATCAGCATGTATAACATCAGTTGTATATTCTATTTAACATCGGTTAATAACTGATGTCTTTCAGTAAATATGGCATAGTGAGTCTTTTTTTTTTTTTTTAAAAAGTGGACTTGGCCTAAAATATTAGTTATGGGCCTCTGTACCTTAACACTTCACCAATTCTTCTCCTTAGTTTTGACAACAGAGAACGGATTCCGGCGAAGGCAAAATCGTATGGCTATGGTGTTCAGAAAACGACGGTTGCAGGCGGTTTATTGAATTGGAGGTGAAGAGGTGTGCGATTGGGTCTAGTGTCGCGAGCAACGATGGATTACGGTGTAGGATTTTGACGCAGAGTTGTGTTGTGGCGACGTAGCAGAGTCGGTGTGACAAGGGAGTGATTCCAGCGAATGAGATGTGGTGGTTAAGGCTTCCGGTGGAGGTCGACGGATGGGAACAAGTGGCTTCCGGGCAGTTTACGGCATCGACGATATAGGTGGTTCAGGCGGCGGGTGAGCAGTGTATTGGTTGCGGTTTCTGATCGGAACGACAAGAGATGAATTCCAGCAATGGTGAAGTTCTGGTTCAATTGAGAGTGATCTTAGAGATGAACAGGTGGTTGTGATGGTCGTTCTCAGTGATTGACGGTGAAAATGGCGATTATTGTGTGGTTCCGACAACTCGAGAGGCGTTGATTGCTATTTTGATTGGTGGAGGCGGCAGCTTGCTTCCAGTTTCCGGTGTCCTCTTCTCATCTCCGGCGAGAGCAATGGTGGTTGCGCAGCGTGAACAGGCTGCTGTTGGTGGTGTTGAGTGAGAATCCGGTGGACCTAACAGTATGTGACGAGTGTGTTGAGTGGTTATGTTGGCGTTTGTGAGCAGAGTGGTGAGGACCACATCCTAACTCAACAACAGGCTGCTTTGTGGGCCCGGTTGTGGAATGATTCCAAGAGATGATTTGCTTTTCTTGAATTACATCTTTGCCCCTTCAATTGATTATACGTGTTTTGCTCATTTTCCAATAAAAAAAATAGCAAACCACATACTTTCCCAACAATTACACTCAACTAATCGAATTAGGCATAAAAATGCACGAAACTCACTCAAAATAATCAAATAAAGCATACACAATTTGAGCAATTTTCACACCAATCACTCTTATTTTCATCCTTCTATCTCTCTTTGCTTGTCTCTCCTTTATTTCCTTTTAACTCGGCAGTGGGCAGTCATATTTAAAGTGTCATATCTTCTTGCATTGATAGCATCTTTTGCTATCATCATTATCTTCACTTTCATTTTTTATTTTCTTTCTTCTCGACATAGGTCTTGATGAGGATTCCTCTTCTTTCTGATTCCTCCTTAGATCTTTTCTATCACCAGTCTCTTTTTTCTCATTAGTTGAGGATCTTGCTTTGTATCTCTTTTCGTCCTTGTTATCCTGGTAGTATCTCTTATACTTCCCAAATCTTGCATTCAATCTTTCAAACCTCCTGGCTAGCAGGCTCATCTCCTCTTGCATCTCAGCTTTTGTTTGAGACTTGTAAGATTTGGCAGGCTTATTTGTCTTAAGAGAATCAGCCTCAAAGTAACTTGCCTTGAAGGCCAGTCCTTTCTCAGCTGAGGAATGTTCTTCTGTGACTCTTTAGATCTGATAATACCTGCTGCATAGACATGTTTGAAAGATCTTTGGTATTCTACATCATTACAACATAAACATCCCATTAGGGAGTAAGTCCTCTTAGAATTTTGAGAGCAACCTCTCTCTTGGTATAAATCTTTCCAAGAGAATTAATCTCATTCATGATATCAGTGAACCTTCTATCAAGTTGATCAATGGTTTCATTTGGTTCCACAGAAACTTGTTCATACTTTTGAATAGCTACAGACAATTTGTTTTCCTTAATTTTATCAGTCCCTTCACATAGGAGAGCCAATGTATCTCATATCTCTTTGGTTGTTGTACGATGAACAACTCTTCCCATCACAGACTCAGGAATAGTTGTATAAAGAGTGTCCATAGCGATGAAAATGATATTATGCATCTTTCTTTCATCTGCAGTGAAGTCATCTTCATATTTAGGCCACTCATATTTAGAATCAAATATTATGGCAGCTGAGTTCCTAGGCTTTGTAGTCATAAAGACAAAATGACCTTTTGTGATCACTCTTAGCATCTTATCAAGGATGCATGCAAGGTGAGCTCTCACCTTGATCTTTCAATAATCATATCCCTCTATTGAGAATTTAGGTAACTTGTGATGAGACATATGGTTAAGAGGATTGGCTCCCATGTTTGAGTCTAAGCTTCCCACAATATTAGTTGTGGCTCTAGCAGGAGCATTGCTTTGGTGTTAGTGGATGTTTCTGCATTGGTAGACATTCAGTTCAGTTGACCAATTCAATGACACAAAGCAGTGGTCCTTAGAATTCCTGCTCTGATACCACTTGTTGGTCCCAAATAGAGCAAATAGGTGTATGAGGGGAATACACCTGTACAAGAACCTTTCGGATTTTAGTGAAAAACACTTGGTTAAGTACAGGTAGCCTTTAGAACCTTGACAGGGAACTTTAGAAGTAGCTTGTTGAAGTTACATATAGGCTAGTGATTGATTGATACATTTCCTACTAAGAGGTAAAGTAACATGCTAGTTGGATAACTATCAATCTTATCCTTTTTAGCAGCGGAAATTAACTCAAATAATACTAATCACTCTTTGAAAATATGTTATCGCTAACACACATAAAGAAAATAAAACAGTAAATGACATATGCTATTTATAGTGGTTTGGAGTTAAACTCTCCTATATCCACTTCCCTGATTTAACAGGAGAATTCCTGGTTCAGAGTGCCAAGGGGCACTGACCAAGAACACAACTTGAGTCTTGATCCCTAGGATTGCTCCGAGTCTTAGTCCTCACAAGATTTCAGACTGAGTAATGTTCTTAACTTACTTCAGTTCATTCTTAACCTAACTCTAAGTTTTGTTTCAAGTGGGTTCCCACTAGGGTGAGATAACCCTTACAATGAAGAACAATTTCTGGGCTGGACTATCTCTTTAGGGTTCTAAGGATGTTTACAGTTTAAGCCTAAATACAGAGATGAACTCTGAACAATATAAGAGACAATAGGAAACTATAGGGTTTTTGAGTGCTCTTTTTGAATGCTTTGAAGGTTTGAATTCTTGAGTTCTTGGTGTGCTTGAGTTTTTCCCGTAATCTCTTCTCTTCTTGAATCTCTGTATTTATATACATAATTTAAAAAACTTCCTATTTTAGAGAAAGCTTTCAGATTATGCTATTTTGATATATCAACGTCTCTTTTAATCTTCATGTAGAAATTATCAACATTAATTAGTGTAAAACTCATTTAATGCATATCTGAATTCATGCAGCCATCTTCGTAGTTTGGGTCATCCTAGGTTTAGTTTGCTTCTGATTTTGACTCTGTCAGGCTAGTCAGCTTTTATGTCAGGTCCGTACATAGGTGGAATGCTTCTCATTGGCTCAACTCTGAAAGTCTCAGAGTAGTCAATCAGCTTTCTTCAAGTCCACTGTCACAATCTCAGGTGAGTTGAAACATTCCTTTTGTTGCATTTAATTGGTCTCAATAAGTTAAACCAACCTCATTAAATGTGTAGTACATTTAATGCTTCAGGTGACTTCATCAGCGTGGTTGAGACTCTTCTGACATGTACCTTAAGTCAGCTTAGTTAGACTTAGGCACATAAGGGTTCGCTTATCCATTGGTGGGATTATTTATCACTTAGGTATCCGAATAGTTGCTCTTCACATGCGAGATTGTCTTCAATCTTCAAGTGGTCTATAACCTATTGAACTAACTTGTTAGCTAATTTAAGCCTCCTAACAAATAGGCTTTTCTACTAGTCTGTTAAACAAATACTTTGTACTTTAAACTTAGGGGTTCTGGAAGTACACAAAATATTATCTTATACGTTTCCCAACACACATTTTTAATGAAAATGTCTTATATACGGAATGAAGGTAGTTATTATGATATATTTTATTATTATTATTATTTAATTAATGAAACTAGAGTGACATGAAACCAACTCTTGGATTAAATCTCAAAATTTAAATTGTATTTTTCACGTCATATATATTTATCCTCCCATGCTTTTCCATATTATTCCCGAAAAATTATATCATTATTGATTTTTTTTTCGAAAATGAACATAACAATCAATTTTTTTTTAGAAATATTTTGCATTCCACTATGTACGAAAAATACTAAAAGATATTAAATAATTTCTGATAAAAATTAGAACAATAAATAGTGTATATATCGGATAGTGTCTTTATCAAACAGGTTAAGTACGAATAACATGGGCCAAATTCTTTAATGTATTTACCACTGAATTGTATATACATTTAGTAAATTAATTCTTTAATGTGTTAATCTTAAATTTTAATATAATATTATAAAGTTTAATATTATACTGAATATGGTATAACTAAAAATTATATTAATATTTTGAAATACAGCTTATAATATATGATATTTTTATAAATTTTATATGAAAAATAAATAAAAATAATAAAAATATGAAAATTATTTAAATTTTATTATATATTCATGTCGTGCATAGAAATTCTAGTTTAATTTATACAAATATAGTGAAATGGAGGGGCATTTCTAATTATTGTAATTTGAATTCACGTGAATAAGAATCTGCGCCCAGAGTTTTCCTCCGAGTGGTTAGCATTCCTACGTGACGATTTCTAAAATCGTGAGTTCACGTTTTTTCCTTTGTTAGCAACCTCCGTACTAAGGAATTGCGTAAACTATTTGTTGACTATTCCTCCCGTCCCACCTCTATTTTCATTTGAGCCGGCAATTATGGCCCGCCGGCGGGCCATGGATTGGCCCATATAGCTCGATATAGATTAATTTATTATCATTTTTAAATATAGGATTTAATTAGAACATAAATAAATCTTATATTAATTTTGAATTAAATGTTTTAATATATTAATATAGATTATATAATTGGATTTAAAAATATTTTTAATTGATTGTTTAACAATTTTTAACATGATTATTCTAAAAAATGTATTAAGTATTTAATTGTACCGAATATCAAAACCATAAAAGGTGGTGTATTTATATAAAATTAAGTGGTGATATTCGGTATCATTAACACAGTTTTTTCAAGTCCCTCTTGAATATGGTGGAAAATAATTTTTTCCATAGTATTTCTCATTCAAAAAATATTCTTTAATATAAAATTTTGTTATTTTTTATATATATAATATATGATGTGAAAAAAAAAAAGTAATTTCGCACGTGTATGACAGCGTGACAACATTTCATGCGCTCCGGCGAGACACGTCATCAGTTACTGGCCGAAAAAAAATGTGTATCTAATTGAAACTCTTTAAAAGGTTGGGATATTTTATAATAATCTTGAACTCATGATTAAATTCAAAGTTGAGTAAAAGGTGGTGTATTTATATAGAATTAATCAAAAAAGTATTTCACACGTGTACGTCAGTGTGACAACATTTCACGCGCTCCGGCGAGACACATCATCAGTTGCTTGCCGGAAAAGAAAAAGTGTATCAAATTGAAACTTTTTAAAAGGTTGGGATTTTTTACAATAATCGTGAAGCTCAGGATTAAATTGAAAGTTGAGTCAAATGTGGTGTATTTATATAGAATTATCCCTTAAAAATAATAAAACAAAACTATAAATATATTTATTAAGCTTGTAGTGCTATTATAAATATGTTTTGAGTTTGCAATTTGTGTAATATAATTAACATGTAAACTGTTAGATTATTTACAAATATAAAAATATAATTAGCAAGATGACATTAATTAGAACTTCAAGTAACTTTAAAAATAAAGAATTAAATAAATATTCTAATTATAACTTATGAAATATGTAATTTAATTAAAGAAAACAATACACATACAGTTAAATGATACCTATTCTGAATAATTATGATAAAGAAATTTTAGGATAATATACTTGTGGTTTTAATTTTATTTTTTATTTGTGATATTGCTATTTGTGAATTATGAAAATATATTGGTTATGCATGCATGTACTGTTTGTACTTTGTAGCATATATTTTTTAAATTATTATGTAAAAAAATAAAAAATGGGCAGGACTGACCATTAGCCCGTGGACAAAATTGGGCTAGATACTTGATTTAAAAAATGCCGACCAGTGAATGTAACTTGATTTACTAAAAAATATTAGTGTTTTTTCACTAAACAATATTAATTTTAGAAAATACTAGTTATTTTCACTATAGAATTAATATAATAAAGGTATTTATTGTTATCACTAATAAGCATATTATTTATTTTCTGCTAAAATGTATTGTAATTGTGCATGGTTTATGCATAAAAAATTTCATACAATGCATATTCAATTTTAAATGCAAGTATGCCAAGGGACATATACAATACTATTAAAATTAGAAAATTAATTCTTAAAACATTCGAGCATTACACCGTGGGACATAGTACATACTACAATATTCAGATTTTCTTTTGTGAAAAAAAAAAATTACAATAACACTATTACCTTAGACAACTTAGGTAAAATTAAATTATAGCCAAGCTCATACCCTTATTACCCCTCCACATGATCATGCATGCATGCAACATATTCAAGGTGCAGTTTTTCCGTGGGTTTGACACTTAGCAGCACCACTAATCCCACCGCCGCCGCCGCCGCCGCAACCCACTCCGCCTGAGCCACCACCACCACCAACGCCGCCACCAAGTCCCCCCAAACCTCCTAATCCACCAGCACCGCCTGAACCACCACCAAGTCCCCCCAGCCCTCCTAATCCACCAGCACCGCCTGAACCACCACCAAGTCCCCCCAGTCCTCCTAACCCACCACCACCAGCACCGCCAAGCCCTCCCAACCCTCCGGCACCACCTGCACCACCAAGCACCGGGATCACTGGGACCACCCCAGCAAAGCCACCTACGCCAGCCCAGCCACCTACACCGCCGTAGGTAATGAAGTTTTTCTGATCATCGACGCCGCCGTTCGCCGCCGGAGCACCGGCCGCTGCAACCACATTCTGTGTGGCGACAGCATCTTTAGTAGTAGTAGTGGTAGCAGGCTTTGTGTCACCATTTGGAATGTCCCTAGCCGTGGCATGCGACACTACAAGTGCAATCAACAAAATTACGTACAATATTTTCTCCATCTCTCTCCTAATTTCCCACACACAGACACTCACAAATACACTAAATAAACACACAGAGAAGCTAGCTAGAATGTCTTGAGGTGAGGCTATCAATTCTAACAAGACGACCTATTTATGGATAAATTTTTTAGGGTTTCAATTGATGGAGGACAGTTGTGAAATTAAATTGAAGTCGGATCAGTAAATATTTGCATTAAAATTTAGGTGTCTCGAGGGCTACATTTTTTTTGTTTTATGTTTTTTGAATAGCGTGACAGAGGTGGGTGAATTAATAGAAGGCCTGAGACGAATTAAAGATGAGGATGTCAACTACAGACTACAATGAATGGTACCTGTGATGTGATAGAGATGGACTCAAATTTAATGCATTGATCATGCAAACGTACACTTGTTGCAAATATACACGAAACGGGCTTATTGAATGGTGGAAGATCATGTATGTATACTGTTAGGATTTTATACGCACACATACGATAACGAAAAAAAGAACACGAGATTTGTTTACCCAGTTCGTCTTGCGACTACGTCTGGGGGCGATGCCAAGCCAGGTATTTTTTCACTATATGATTTTCGGATAAATAATTACAATAAGACGATATCAATATTTAAACAGCATTCGCCCTAAGCCTAAACCCATTAGGATCAACTGGGCCGAAGCAGAAAAAATGGGCCCCCAAAAATTCGGCGTTATAGGGCTCGTGATTCAGTCAATTTAGACTCCACACTCCAACAATCTCCCACTTGGAGACTAAATCGTCCATGTAACCATATCTTCTTGTTTCTTCTCCCTTATCCACCTGGCATCGCCTAGCCTTATCTTCAAGTTCCAAGGCCAATTGAAGCTATGCATAGCTTCAACTTCTCTAAGGTCACCACCTTAGTAAACATGTCCACTGGATTCTCATCTCCAAGTATCTTCATAAGCTGCAAGATCTTCTTTTCCAAAAGATGACGGATGTAGTGATACTTCAACTCAACATGCTTTGTCCTTGAGTGAAACGCCGGATTCTTTGCAAGAAATATAGCACTTTGACTATCACTGAAAAGAGTGCTATTTTCATGCTCCTTCCCAAGCTCCCCCAAGAGTTTCTGCAACCACACCATCTCTTTACTTGCCTCTGTCACAGCTACATACTCTGCCTTCGTAGTGGACAATGCAACAACCTTCTGCAACTTAGAAGTCCAAGATATAGCAGTACCGCCATAAGTAAAAACATACCCGGTTGTACTTCTTCTCCCATCAAGGTCATTTGATGCCAAGTCTGCATCCACATAACCCACCAGCGCCAAATTCTTGCCTTTGAAACATAGAGCCTTGTCTGTGGTGCCTCTCAAGTATCGCAGGACCCACTTCACTGCTTCCCAATGTTGCTTGCCCGGATCACCCATGAACCGGCTCACTACTCCCACTGCATGAGCAATATCTGGTCTTGTACACACCATGACATACATGGTGCTACCAATTACTGAGGCATATGGTACCCCCATCATTTGAGCACGTTCCTCTTTGTTCCTAGGTGACTCCTTCCTTGAAAGTTTGAACTGACTGCCCAGTGGAACACTCACAGGCTTTGACTCTGACATGCTGAATCTTTCCAAGACCTTCTGAATGTAACTAGCTTGCGAAAGATAAACATTTCCCGTCGCCTCATCACGTTCAATCCTCATGCCCAAAATCTGCTTTGCCTCTCCAAGATCTTTCATTGAGAACCGTTCTGACAACTGTCTTTTCAACTTATTTACTTCTCTTGCATCAGCTCCTACGATCAACATATCATCAACATATAACAAGAGAATAAGAAAGCTATTGTCAAACCTCTTGTAGTAGCAACAATGATCAGCGTGGCATCTTTGGTAATCAATCTCCTTCATAAAGTTGTCGAACTTCTTGTACCACTGCTTTGGAGCTTGTTTTAGACCATACAAGCTCTTCTTCAACTTGCACACAAGTTGCTCCTTTCCCTTCTTTACATACCCCTCAGGCTGTGTCATGTATAACTCCTCCTCCAAGTCACCGTGGAGGAATGCAGTCTTCACATCCATCTGATGCAACATCAAGTTTTCTGCAGCTACCATACTCAACGCCATTCGAATAGTGGTTAATTTCACAACAGGAGTAAAAACATCAGTATAGTCAATACCATGTCGCTTGTCAAACCCCTTGACAACCAGCCGGGCTTTGTAGCCTTTGCTACCATCAGCTTCATTCTTAATTCTATAGACCCACTTGCAGTGCAAAGCCTTCTTGCCTTTTGGGAGCTCAACGAGTTCCCAAGTGCCATTCAGCAGAAGTGAAGCTAACTCGTCATCCATTGCAATTCTCCACTTCCGTCCGTCTACATTCTGCTCTGCCTCTGTATAACACTCAGGTTCACCACCATCAGTAAGTAACAAGTAGTAGTTAGAGGGCGAATACCTTTCAGGTGCACGTCTCTCTCTAACTGGTCTCTGCAGCGGATTTTCCAGTGGTGGTGGGGTCATTGGTTCTTCAATAAGAATCTCCTCTTCTTCATTCTGACTCTGCTTACTCCCACTCGAGTTTAGACGTCTAACTCGATTTCTTGAGTGTTGGTCTTGTCAGAATTTGATGCCTCCAAACTGTCTTTGTACATAACCTGTTCATTGAAAACCACATCTCTACTGCGAATGATCTTTCGGTTATTCTCATCCCAGAGTCTATAACCGAACTCATCGCCACCATAACCAATAAACATACACTTAACAGATTTAGCATCTAACTTACTTCTATCAACAGAACTGACATAGCATAAGCAACACAACCAAAAACACGCAAGAAAGACAGATTTACCTCTTTTCCCGTCCATACTTCCTCGGGTATTTTGTTCTCCAATGGAACTGATGGACCTCTATTAATTAGATATGCCGCTGTGCTTACTACATCTGCCCAAAACATCTTAGGCAGCCCACTCTTCAGCCTCATGCATCTAGCTCGCTCATTCAGAGTTCTATTCATCCGTTCTGCAACTCCATTCTGCTGGGGAGTTCCTCTCACAGTCTTTTCCATACGAATCCCATTCTAAGCACAATATTCCTTGAACTCACGGAGTTCATATTCACCTCCATTGTCAGAACGAAAACACTTTACTTTCAGCCCCGTTTCATTCTCTACAAGGGCTTTCCACTTCCTGAAAGTATCAAATGCATCAGTTTTATTTTTCAGAAAATAAATCCATACCTTCCGAGTGGAGTCATCGATAAAGGTCATGTAATACTCCGAACCAGGCGCTGGTCCCCATAAATCGCTATGCACCAACTCCAGCTTTTCTGCCTTCAAGGTTCTGCCACCTCTCGAGAAACTGACCCTTCTCTGTTTCCCGAAAACACAGTCCTCACATATACCAACTTCAACAGATTTTAGCCCAGGAAGTCTCCCTTTCGAACACATTACCTTCATTCCTTTCTCGCTCATGTGACCCAGCCGACAGTGCCACAAACCAACATTAGTCGTAGCTCCTGCGAGATCAATGCAGTCCTTGGAGTTAATTGTAGTATACAACGTACCCTCCTTCTTTCCCCGCGCTACTATCATAGCACCTTTACTAATCTTCCAACTGTTGCTGCCGAAAGTCACTGAGTATCCCTCTACATCGAGCTGCCCAATTGAAAGCAAATTTCTTTTCAATCCTGGGATGTGCCTCACACCATTCAGCTTTAATGTTGTTCCGTTTGGTGTGGATATCCGAACATCTCCTTTTCCCACGATCTTCAAGGGCTCATCATCAGCAAGGTAGACTTGTCCGAATTCCCCAGACACATAATTCTCCATTATTTCAGCATCACTGCAAGAATGGAATGATGCTCCAGAATCCAACACCCACGATTCCAGCGGACTACTGACACTTAAGACCAACGCATCTTCAACATCATATGTGGCTGCGTTTGCTGTCTCCTTCTGTCCATTCTCGTTCTGCCCCTTCTTGTTTTTCTTGGGTGCTGCACACTGATTCCTGTAGTGACCAAACTCGTCACAATTCCAACACTGAATTGAGTCTTTGTCTTTCTTAGATTGACTCTTTCCTCTGGACTTTGATCTGCCATGACTTTTCCTACTCTTCGATCTGCCCCTATCCTCCGTGTTCAGCGCTGACCCTGGAGTAGATCCAGACTCTTTCCTGCGAACCTCCTCACTGATCATCAGATCTCTCACTTCGTCAAGCTTCAGTTTATCTTTAGCAGATGAAGAGCTAACTGTCGTTACTGTGGCGGCCCAACTATCTGGCAAAGAAGATAACAGAACTAGGGCAAGTACCTCATCACTGAATTCGATCTCGACTGAACACAACTGTCCAATGATCATATTGAACTCATTCAGATGTTGCTGCACGGGTGTGCTCTCCGACATTCTGAGGTTGAACAGTCGTCTGATCAGATGAACCTTGTTCGCGGTTGTGGGCTTCTGATACATCTCCTCCAAGATCTACAGCATCTCCCTTGCGGTCTTGGCTTTAGTAGTGTGGTAGGCTACGTTCATGGACAGCGATAAGCGTATCGCACTCATCGCCTTTCTGTTCAACAGATTCCACTCCTTCTGTTCCATATTTTCGGGTTTCACCTCCTCTTCTAAGGGCACGTACAGATCTTTACCATAGAGATAATCCTCGATCTGCATCTTCCAGAACCCGAAATTCGATCCATCAAACTGTTTGATTGAAATCTTCTGATCGTTCATCGTGGCTGCTCCCTTCGAACACACAGCTCTGATACCAGTTGTTAGGATTTTATACGCACACACACGATAACGAAAAAAAGAACACGAGATTTGTTTACCTAGTTCGGCTTGCGACTACGTCTGGGGGCAATGCCAAGCCAGGTATTTTTTCACTATATGATTTTCGGATAAATAATTACAATAAGACGATATCAATATTTAAACAGCATTCGCCCTAACCCTAAGCCCATTAGGATCAACTGGGCCGAAGCAGAAAAAATGGGCGCCCCAAAAATTCGCCGTTATAGGGCTCGTGATTCAGTCAATTTAGACTCCACACTCCAACATATACAGTATCTGTTTTCAACTTCTACTAAAAGTGTAGAAACACTTATTTTTTAAGTTGGTAAGATTCAACTTTTTCAAAAAATAAGTGCTTCTACATTATTAATAGAGGTTGAAAACAGGCACATAATATATATACATACATAGATTTCAATTATCATTGTATATATATATATTTTTTTTATTATTTATACATCGAGTTTATAAAATTTGTTAATTGTTTCGCTTATAAAATTTTAGTCCCCTAAAAGAATTCATATCTAAAAATTTAAACTTGTTATTTAAAGCAATTTGAGTTTAGAGTGTGTGGGGGAGTCTAAACCTGATATAATAAAGCATTTTATTATTTCATTGAACATTCGAACTTAGAGATGTATTTTTTTTTTTTTTTTAATTAACCTTCCTATATATGACTGCATGATCAGCCTCAGGTAAATACACAAAGATTAACTTTATATTGGTGTTGCACTTAGTGAACTTTGACTTATCTGAAGGTGATAGTTCCGACTTCAAACTGGAGTTATAGATTTTTTGCCATTTTGGATGCAGATTTGACCTAATCCGAGTCTGTGGACCTGCTACATTGTTTAAGATTTATTATAGGTTGATGCAGAAATTAATATAGCGCTGGACTAAAAATTACATGTTTCGTCACGTTAAAATTTACATACAAAAAAATAAAAATTGTCTATAGAATTGTTAGTTATAAAATTTTTAAAAATATATTTTTTTTAACGTTAAAAGTTAATTGTTAGTAGTTAGAAGTTAGTTCACCAAGGCTCCAAACACTTCAAGAATATCTCCAAGTCAACTTATATCTCCCTCAAAAAAAAAAATTATTACTCCCTCAGTCCCGTAAGAATTTGCACCTTACAGGATGATATATTTTTTTTAAGAAATATGTGTTTTATATTTTAAGTATTGTCATATATGTAATATGTGTATAGGTTTGCAAATGTGTATATGCAAATCAAATGTTTTCTTTTTTAATAATGTGCAAATTTGTGCGAGACGTCCAAATAAAGAAAATGTACAAATTGTTGTGAGACAAAGGAAGTGTATTCTTAATTAAATAGTGAAAATTATTTATGATTTTGCCAATAAACTATTCTATTCATGTAGGCATTTTAAATTCTAAATTTACCTACAAATTAAGAATATGTTGACAAAAAAAATATGTACAAACTAATTATATATCTTCCTTTCTGTAAAATTGTTTGTGAGCTAGTAATTTGAGTAATGAAAATATATGTCCGACATATATCTTACACTAAATTAATATAATGATTTGTAAAAAATATTTGATGTTATTTTTTAAAATTTTATTATTTTTTTAAAGATTGGAGTCCTGTTGGAATTTTCAAAAATATCAATTCTAGTAAAATTTTCATGACGAATTGGATTGAAATTACTTTTCAATAATATTTTTGGACTGTTAGAGTTATACGCATGTATGTGTATCATGCTATGTATTAGGATTGTTAGCTAATTATGTAAACAAAATTAGGGTTGCATTTGTATTGTATTTGCATTACATGCCAGTTAGTTAGTTAGAGGATACACACTATAGAAAGGTTGTAAACTCTTCATTTCAATATATGGAAAATTACAGTTTTCAACATGGTATCTTTGAGCAAGTTTTTTCCTAATTTTGTGCTCTCCTCCGATGCGGTTAATTATTTTCTAACTGAATCAGTTATCTTCATCTGTTCTCTTTGTATCTTCAAAGTCTGATAGTTATATTCATCACTTCCTTCATCGATCCTACATCACTTCCGATGTTCTCTTCATCATGGCCTCATCTTCTACTTCTCTCCCCAGCTTTATATCAAACTACAAATTTGACTTGATCGTCAAAATGATTCTTTCTGGAGATCTCAAGTCCTTGCTACCGTTCGTGCTCACGGCTTTGAGGATGTACTCTTGGTCACTTCACCGCCATTTTCTGAATCTTACTTTGTGCATTTAGATTGTGTTCATGTATTTCAAGTGTGGCACATACTAGATGAGTTGTTTTACTCTCAATCCAGAGCTAGAGATATGTCTCTTCGGTTGCAATTACAAATGCTGAAGAAAGGTTCATCTTCTATTGATGACTTTTTTCTTCAAATGCGATCATTTGCTGATGGCTTGGCTGTTGCTGGTCATCCGGTTCCTGATGAGGATCTCACTCTTTATGTTGCTAATGTGCAAGGTAGAGGTAACTCTAATGGAAAACAGAAGGGTAAGTTTAGGTTCAATTCCAAGCAGAAGATTTAATGTCAACTATGTGGCAAACCGAATCATGTTGCTATAAAATGTTATAAGAGGTTTGATACCTCTTTCCAGGGTATTGATGCATCATCTTCTGGTCCTGCTCAAGCTCATCTTTCCAACATCTTTGTAAATCATCAGACTACTAATGGTTCTTCTTCAATTAGTTTTGTTCCTACGGACACTTCTAATGTAGTTCACTCTCAGAATTCAGGTCTAGATTGGTTCATGGATAGTGGTGCTACCAATCATGTCACTTCACAACTGAGCAATCTTCATATTCATTCTCCTTATCAAGGTAATACTACACTTCTTGTTGGAAATGACAACTCAGTTCCCATTAAACATGTTGGCTCTTTTAATCTTCCTAGCTTGCAACATTCAAAGTCAGTTGTGTTTGACAATGTTTTGAATGTCCCTGATATCACCAAAAATTTGGTTAGCATTTCCCAATTTCTGAAAGATAATGATGCAGTTATTGAGTTTTATTCTACTCTTCGTGTTGTCAAGGATTTGAAAACACACATGTTCTTCTGAAAGGGACACTTGAGCATGGACTCTACCAGCTGGACATTATTTATTTGTCTCAACCTACTGTTGTTGTTGTTTCTCAATTTCATTGTAATGTTGCTTCCAATAAAGTGTCTGAATATACACTTGTACTGTGGCATAATAGACTTGGATACCCTTGTCAAGCTTCTCTATCTTCTGTATTGAATCAGATTAATGTTTTAGTTCCTCACAATGTTGATTCGTTTTGTGAATCTTGAATCTTGGGTAAAATGCATCAGAGACATTTTCATTCAGTATCACATTCATCAACTGCACCTTTTGATGATATACATATGGATGTCTGGGGACCTGCTTCAGTTTGCTTCTATTGAGGGGTATAAATACTATCTTGTTATGGTAGATGAGTTCACAAGATACTCTTGGATCTCCCATGCATCTCAAATCTGAGGTTGCTAGTATTTTTCCTCAGTTTCTTACTTTGGTGGAAAGGAATTTTAATAACATGTTAAAGCAGTTCAATGTGACATGGGGAGTGAGTTTGTTAGTCTAACTAAATTGTTCAAATCACAAGGCTTTCACATCAGACACTCTTGTCCCTATACACACCAACAAAATGGATTGGTGGAGAGGAAGCATCAACATGTTACTGAACTTGGATTAGCTATGTTGGCTCAAAGCAAATTACCAATGTTTTACTAGTGGAATGCTTTCCACACTTCTCTTATTCTCATTAACTCTCTTCCTCTTCCTACACTACAAAAAGCCTTTCATATCTACTTCATGTTCAATAAACATCCAGATTATAAGTCCTTCAGGGTATTTAGATGTGCATGCTTTCCATTCCTCAGACCTTACAATGCTTCTAAGTTACAATTTCGATCCTCTAAGTGTGTTTTCTTTGGATATAGTCCATCTCATAAGGGATAAAGATGTCTTCGTTTATCAGGGAGGTTCTACGTCTCAAACACAGTGGAATTTCATGAGTCTAATTTTCCATTTCCATTCTTCACACTTTCAGGTTATACTCCCTCTTCTTCTGATACTACTAAAGTTTTACTGCCTAGCCCTATACCTCCTCATACTCATGTTTCTCCTGCTTCATCAAATGCTCTATTTTCCTCTACATATTCATCTCTATAAACCTCAAAATACTTTTCTAATGAGTTAAGACTGCTTCAAACTTCAGGTCATATACCTCAATCTTCTGTCAATACACATCATGTCCCCTCATCACCAATTCTCAATACTCACACCTATGGTAACTAGATTAAAAACGAATATTCATAAACCTAAAATTTGTCATACCTCTCTTCCCATTCCAGAACATGACACTGTCTCTCAAGCCTTAGCTAGTCCAGAATGGTTAACAGCTATGCATTCTGAGTATAATGCTCTTATTCAGAATCACACATGTGATTTAGTTCCACCTTATCCAGTTATCAATCTCAACTCAACCAAATGGATTTTCAGAGTGAAGTATAAGATGGATGGGTCAGTTGATAGATTTAAAGCCAAACTTGTAGCAAGGGGATTTCAATAGCATGCTAGCATTGATTTCTTTCAGACCTACAACCCAGTGATTAAACTTGTTACACTTCAGGTTGTGTTTAGTCTTGCTGTTACTTTTGGTTGGGGCATTCAACAGATAAATATAAGCAATGCCTTCCTTAATGGGACTTTGCATGAAACTGTCTACATCTCACAGCCTAAAGGGTTTATTGATATATAACTCAATACCTCATCATGTTTGTAGGTTAGTCAAATCACTGTATTGTTTAAAACAGACCCCCAAAGCATGATATGATAAACTAAAGAGGTTTCTCATTAGCTTGGGGTTTGTGCACTCTACCACTAACCATTGGTTGTTTCATCTGCGCAAGAAGGACCACATTTGCCTATTCCTGGTCTATGTTGATGATATACTGGTTACGGGCAGTGACTACAAATACATATCAGAGTTAATCTCCACTCTCAATCATCAATTTTCTCTTACACATTTGGGTAACATTAACTATTTTTTGGGGCTAGAAGCACACTCTTCTTCTAATTCACTTCTTCTCACTCAATCTAAATATGCAAAAGACATTATTTGCAAAGCCAACCTTGACAAAAGCAAGCATTGTTCCACTCCTCTTTGTCCTAGCTTACCTCTTTCTGCCAGTGGCAGTCCTCTCTTTGAAAACCCTTCTTTGTTTCGTAGCATTATAGGGGGTCTTCAGTACCTTACATTAACTAGACCAGATATTTCCTTCTCTGTAAACCAGCTCTCCCAATTTCTTCAAGCACCCACAATGAATCAATGGAAAGCTTGCAAGAGGATACTTGGTTACATTCAAGGTACATTACATCTTGGCATACGTTTTTCTCCTGTGTCCAATTTCAGGTTGCACTCCTTTGCGGACACGGACTATGCTTCAAATCTTGATGATAGAAGAAGCACCACTGGTTTTTGTGTGATTCTGGAAAACAGCATCATCTCTTGGTGCTCTAGAAAACATCGATGGTTGCCAAGAGCAGTACTACGGCCGAGTATAGATCCATATCCACTGCTTCTACTGAGGTTATCTGGATTGCTTCCATACTTCATGAGCTTGGGGTTGTTGTTACTTCTCTTTCCATATTATGGTGTGACAACCAAGAGGCTATATAGCTAGCCTTTAATCCTGTCTTCCATTCTCGGACAAAACACATCGAAGTGGACATCCATTTTATAAGAGAAAAGTTCAATCTAACATTCTTGATATCAGATACATTCCCACAACTGATCAACCAGCTGACTTGTTTACGAAGGCACTGACTCCTACTCGTTTCTGTCTTCTACGTGGTAAGATTGGTTTTTCCTCCCACCCTTTAGCTTCTTCGGGAGCATGTTAGAGTAATACGCATGCATGCGTATCATGCACATATTAGGATTGTTAGCTAATTATTTAAACATAATTAGGGTTGCATTTGTACTGCATTTGCATTACATGTCAGTTAGTTAGTTTGTTTGTTAGAGGATACACATTATATAAAGGTTGTAAACTCTTCATTTCAATATATGGAAAATTACAATTTTCAACATGGACGGAGTTGGATCAAAATGATTTTTTAGGTTCCTTAACTTAAAAAAATTAAAAGTACATGATTATGACTGACGTTATCTTTTTAATTTTTAGGAATTAAATAAGTATTCTTGAAAATTTAGAACCTGGTTGGAGTTCGGTCAAATTAAAAAATTAGTATTTTCAGTAAAATTTTTTGTGACATAGTTGTGTTTGATCTTCTTATTAGGTTGTTTTTACCTAAAAAGAGATTACGAATACATAAAATTTTGATTTACGAAATTTTTTTTATTGGTACAAATCTAGTATTTTGAAAGGTTGGAGGTTAGTCTAAATTTATAAAAAATATCATTCTTAATAGTATTTTTTTGAGGGAGTTGGGTCGGAATAGTTTTTTTTATGTTTCTTTAACCTAGAAAAATTAGTTTAAAAGATATTATTATGACTAATATTAACTTTTTAATTTTTAAAAATTAAATAAGTATTCTTGAAAGGTCGGAGTTTGGTCGAAGCTCGATCGGATTATTAAAAATAGCATTTTCAGTAAAAATTTTGTGACAGAGTTGGGTTGGAACTTATTTTCAAGCTATTTTTACCTAGAAAAAAACACAAATATATAAAATTTTGACTGTTGTTAATTTTTTTTATTTGTACATAATTAATATCTTAAAAGGTCGGAGGTCATTGAAATTTTTATAAAAAATATCATTATCATTAATATTTTCTTGACGGAGTTCGGTCTGAACGACTTTTAAAAAATTTCAACCAAAAAAAATTAAAAAGATACTCCCTCCGTCCCACTATAAGTTGCTCATTTTGCCATTTTCGTCTGTCCCACTATATGTTGCTCTTTTTTTTTTACTTTTTTAGGAAACTACTATTCACTTCTTTATTATTATTTGGATTAATTATATAGAGAGTCTCTTTTACCATTCGAAACTCAAGTAGGGCCACATACTGTTCCTTAATAACACGGAAGGCCACTTTTTACTTTTATATAGACGTCTCATCATCTCTTTTCGTATATCAAGGAACAATGCTCATTCTCTCTCCATTTTTAGCCGTATACGTCAAATCTCATTAATTAATCTTCTCTCTATACTCTCTCCTTCTGTCTCTCTCTAAATTCTCTCTCATTCTCCACTCTCAAAGCAATTTTCAAATTGGGTTTCGGTAGAGGTGAGTCCCATGAAATAGATTGAGTTTCAGACGTCGATTTCATGGCGAAATTGAAGACGGTTGGGCAGATTGTGTTGTGGAGCTGTGGGATTCGGCGGATGGTCGCTGGTGTGTGGTGCGACGGAGGACAGAGAAGTGGCGTCGGACGGATCTGGATGCTTGAAACACGGCGGTAATAAATGCCGGTGGATTTGTCGAACGCCGCCGTTCTGGAGACGCTGCGTGCTATTTTGATATAGGAAAAGAGCTTCGCGAAGATGGGCGACGCTGTGCTTGCTCCGGTGATTTTTTAGTGGAGTACGGCGGTTTCTGTGTCTTGCAAGCAATCTGTGTTACAGGTTTGAACGTAACAGGCCGTGAGTAGGGCGGAGGTGTGCGATGGATTTCAGGCAATTTGGTGACGGACAGAGGATCGAGATTTCAGCGTGTCCAGTTTCCTTCTTCAACAGTGAGTGTGTTAATGGTGGTGTGTGGTTGTGGGGAAAGTGTGGTAAAGATGTGGGCAGTGTTGCAGGTTGCAGGTTGTTGATGAAGATGGTATTGAGTGGTTATCACAATGGCCACGTATTAGACCAGTATACACCAAAATTAAACCAAGTGAAACCTGCAAAGAAATGTGGGTCCATGCTTTAATTTGGAAATTTCATGGCAAAAAAGTAAATTGATTCCAACTCATTTTTTTCAATAAAATTGAATTCAAAATAATTTTTCCCAACAAACCTCAATTAATCGATAATAGAACATATTTCTTTGCATAATGGATTAACAAAAATTCTAGAAAGCATCTCAAAATGAGCACAAAATGATGCAAATATAACCCTAATAAGTACACAACAATCATTCGAGGTACACATATATGCACTATAGTACACGTGATTCGCCGAAAAATAGACTGATTGGAAATTTGACCGTCCGGAAAATTAAAATAATAACTATGGTACAATAATTAGTTCAATGGTACATACTCTTGTGTACTTTCATTTCCCGGAAATATGTAATCATGAGATGTGATGTGAATAGTGTCTGATTTGACGTAAATAGTGTCTGATTTGACATGAATATTATTTTGATTTGACGTGAACAGTGTATGATTTGACATAACATCATATCAACGGTACACATTTATCCCTCGCAGTACACATATATGTGCTATGGTACACACATAAGCTCTATAGTACACTCCTACGTATTTTGGCTCTCTTTGTATTGAATAAAGTTGGCTGGCTTGATATGTTATATTAGTAGTGTAAATGCCTCTGTACGTAAGTGGCCCTTATTATTTTCAATATTTTTTCACTCTTCTCATTATTTTTTCACTTTTCTCCATCACATCACATGTACTATATCAATATTTTATACTCTTCTTAATATTAGTGCCCAAAAGTTGTGAGCAACTTGTAAGGGGACGGATGGAGTATATGATTACGATTGACATTATTTATAAATTTTTTATTAGTATTTAAAAAGTATTCTTAAAATATTGGAGCCAAGGCATTTAAAAAAAAATAATAATAACATTTCAGTAAAAATTTTATGATAAAGTTGGGTCAGAACTATTTTATAGGTTATTTTTACCTAAAGTATACTACACATATATAAAACTTTGATAGTTGTTATCTTTTTAATTTTAATTAGTTAAAATAGTATTTTAAAAAGTCGAAGGTCAGTCTAAATTTTTTTAAAATATCATTCTCAATAGAATTTTTTTATGGAGTTGGGTCGGAATGATTTTTTTTGTTTCTTTAACCTAGAATTTTTTTTAAAACATATAAAATTTTGACTGACGTTATCTTTTTAATATTTAAATATTAAATAAGTATTGTTGAAATGTCAGAACCTGGTCGGAGTCCAGTCAGAGTTGAGTCGGAACTTCCTTTTAGGTTAGTTTTACTAAAAAAAAAATAAGTCTATGAATATATAAAAATTTAATTTACTTTTTTTTAGGCTTAGTTGCAATTTAAATCACGATCTTCTCTAAAATTGTATTTTAAGCTAAACTTTTGAATTTTGTTAAAAAAAACTTTAAGTTTACTTTTTCTTACAATTAAGACTTACAGTTAGATTTAGTCCCTGCCCGAAGCTTACGTGTCACCTACGTGGCATTTATCCATAAAAACTTAAATTACGTGAAAAAAGTTTAAAGCCTTAATAGCAATTTAAATCACTATCTTTTCTAAAATTGCATTTTAAGCTAAACTTTTGGATCTTGTTATAAAAACTTCAATCTATTTTTTTTTCCGTTTAAGAGTTATAAACACATTTGTCTATATACTGTTTATGTGGCGTCTATGAGTGACAACGGTCCATAATAAAAATTAAATTACGAGGGGATAAATTTAACATTCAATTTTCAAATTTCAAATAATATTTGAATGTCGTTATTCAATTTCATTTAACACTATTTTTATAAAAATTATTTTTATTTTATTCATTTGTTGAATTAGTTATTTGTAAATCTTAAGGGTTTAGTATTCATTTTTCACTAAAAAAATAGTCAAAATTTTCAAAACCTTTCTAATAAATTCCATTCGAATTTGACTTTTTTAGAATATAAAACTCATAATTTTCAACTAACTAAGTCGACAAACGAATAAAGTAAGAATAATCCTTATAAAAATTATGTCAAGTAAAATTAGACTGTAAGACTTTGAATTTTTTTTTTGAATTTAAAGTTTTAATTTTAAATTTTGGCACATAATTTAATTTTTATTGTGGGTCGTTGTCACACCCGTAGACGTCACATTAGCATCATGTAGAGACAAATATAT
>JAPKLY010001828.1:0-34230 GCA_026898435.1 Prunella vulgaris
TATTCTTCCTCAAGAATTCCATAACCACTCTTGCATCATTGAACTTCATGGGGATTGCTTCCACCCATTTCGAAACATAATCCACGGCCAAAAGAATGTATAGATAACCATGAGAAGATGGGAAAGGTCCCATAAAATCAATACCCCATACATCAAAAACATCTACCTCTTGAAAAATATTCAAGGGCATCTCATCATTTCTTGACAACCCCCCAACTATTTGGCATCTATCACATCTAGAGACAAACATGTGACAATCCTAAAAAACCTAAGGCCAATAAAAACCACATTGAAATACTTTTTGAGCCGTTTTAATGGACCCAAAATGTCCTCCACAAGGCAAAGAATGACAATGTGTAAGCACACTTTCAATCTCCTCATCCGGAATACATCTCCTAATCATAGAATCGGCACATCGACGATACAAATATGGATCATCCCAAATACAACGACGTACCTCTTTATAAAACCGTTTCCTTGCATTTGAATTCAATCCATAAGGAGTTGCTCCACTTGCTAAGAAGTTAGCAAAGTCGGCATACCATGGAGCCTCATCTTCCATCATCCAAAGTTTCTCTCCTTCAATCCTAAAGATATGCTTATCGGGAAAACTTTCAAGTATCTCCTCTTTTTCTTCCAAAGCTTCATCTCCCCTCACTAGTCTTGACAAATGATCGGCTATCACATTTTCACTACCCTTCTTATCTCGAATCTCCAAATCGAACTCTTGTAATAGCAACACCCACCTAATCAACCGAGGTTTCGAATCCTTCTTCGTCATCAAAAACTTGATAGTCGAGTGGTCCGTGTAGATAATGGTTTTAGTCCCCACTACATATGGACAAAACTTCTCCACGGAGTATACAATGGCCAAAATCTCTCTCTCGGTAGTGGTGTAATTCAATTGAGTCGATGAGAAGGTCCTTGAAGAATAATAGATTGCATGAAATTTTTTCTCCCTTAATTGACCTAGCACCACCCCCATAGCATAATCGCTCGAATCACACATAAGAACAAAAGGCTCTTTCCAATCGGGGGTGATCAAGATTGGTGCACTCACCAAAGCTTCCTTAAGCAATCTGAAAGATTTCAAGCAAACATCATCAAACTTAAAAGGAACATCTTTCTCAAGCAACCGAGATAAGGGTTTAGACAATTTAGAAAAATCTTTGATAAATCTCCTATAAAATCCAGCATATCCCAAGAAAGATCTTACTCCCTTCTCATTAATAGGCGGAAGTAGCTTCTCAATAGCTACTACCTTAGCACGATCAACTTGTAGCCCATTGGAGGATATGTGATGCCCAAGAACAACAATTTCACTTACCATAAAGTGGCATTTCTCCCAATTGAGCACCAAATTCGCCTCTTCACATCTAATTAGTACCTTCTCAAGATTAGACAAACATATATCATAGGTATTACCAAAAACGCTGAAATCGTCCATAAACACTTCCATAATTTGCTCAATTAACCCGTGGAATATTGACATCATTAACCTTTGGAATGTAGCTGGAGCATTGCATAGCCCAAAAGGCATGCGTCTCCAAGCATACGTTCCATAAGTACATGTGAAAGTAGTCTTCTCTTGGTCTTCCGGTGCAATCATGATTTGATTGTACCCGGAGTAACCATCTAGGAAGCAATAGTATTGATAACCACATAACCTATCCAACATTTGGTCCATAAATGGCAATGGAAAGTGATCCTTACAAGTAGCCTTGTTCAATTCCCTATAATCAACACAAATACGCCAACTCGTGGCAACCCTTGTAGCAATCACTTCATTATTTTCAGTTTTTATGATAGTCATTCCACCCTTCTTAGATACTACATGCAAAGGTAACACCCAAGGGCTGTCACTTATAGGGAAAATCATATTTGTTCCAAGCAATTTTAACACTTCTTTCTTAATGACTTCTTGTATTATAGGATTAACTCTTCTTTGTGGTTGAACTAATGGCTTAGCATTTTCTTCAAGACGTATTCTATGCATGCATAAAGAAGGATTTACACCCTTTAAATCATCCACAGTCCAACCTATTGCCGATTTATGTTTCCTAAGCATAGCAAGTAATTTTTCAAGTTCATCACTTTGAAGGGAAGAGGATACGATTACCAGATTTCTTTCATTTTCATCAAGATAAGCATATTTGAGGTGATTGGGCAATGACTTTAATGCTATCCTTGCTTCCTCTTCCTTGGCCTTGTTTGCTATCTCCTCCTCTTTGTCTTCCAAGAGCAACCCTCTCTCTTGAGTGTTCATGGATCCTTCATCTTCATCAACTACATCATTAACAACAAAATAATCACTTTCTTTAGCTTCATTGTAGTTAGGAATCTCATAATTAGAAGTAAAGAAAGGAATTTCAGCATTTTCATAAGCTTCTTGTATACAAAGATCTACAATATCAATTGAGTGGCATGAGGAATTCTCCCTTGGATGCTTCATAGCATCTTGGATCGAAAAGTGAAGTTCCTCTCCTCCAAGCTTCAAAGTTAACTCTCCATTAAAGACATCAATGACCGCTCGGGCAGTAGCCAAGAAAGGTCTTCCTAGGATGAGAGGAATATCTTTGTCTTCTTCCATATCAAGGACATAAAAGTCCACCGGAAAAGTAAAATCTTTAATCCTCACAAGTACATCCTCTATGAAGCCGTTAGGAATGGTAGTTGACCCATCCGCCAATTTGAGTGTTGTGGATGGTCCCTTCAAGTGACCTTGGTCTAAGCTTTTGAAGATCGAGAGTGGAATTAAATTGATGCTTGCTCCTAGATCACATAGAGCATTTCGTACTACTCCATTGCCCATGTCACATTCAATGGTGAAACATCCCGGATCCTTCTCTTTTTGAGGAAGATTCCTTGTTAACACATCACTACTCTCCTTAGTCAATTTCACCATTTCCGTCCCTTCCACTCTTCTCCTTTTGGCTAAAAGATCCTTCATAAACTTTGCATAGCTTGGCATTTGCTCCAAGGCTTCATAAAAAGGAATGTTTATATAGAGCTTCTTGAAAACCTCAAGGAATTTGTTGAATTTATCATCAAGCTTCTTCTTGGCAAACCTTTGAGGGTATGGAACGGGCACTACCGTCTTTGGTACCCCCCATTCATCGACTTCCACCTTATTATTCTTTTCTCTCTCTTCTCGAACTCTTTTCCACTTAGGAACATAGCTTTCCTCCTTTTCAATTCTACCTTGCCCTCCTTCTTCCACTAACCCTTCTTCCACCTTACTTTTCTCTTCCTTCCCATCCTCATTGCTTAATGGAATTTGATATTCCATACCAACTCCCATATTTATATCATCTATTCTCTCCTCTTCTATCCTCTTTTCTCCATCCTCATCACAACTAGGAACACTTGGTCCCTCATATCTTCTTCCACTTCTTAACTCAATAGCACTACACTCTTCTCTCAATTGAGCTTCAATCAAGAAAGATTTGCATTCACGGGCCCTTTGTCCACATTTTCTTGAGACTTGCTCCACTTGTACTTTTAAACTCCTTAGTCGAGCTCCTTGGTCTCGACAAATTGCATCAAACTTTAAGTTTGTATCCTCAACGCACCTTCGTCCTTCTCTTCTTAAGTTGTCAAGTTCCTTGAGTATAAGCTGTAGTGTTTCATTGAGATAAGTAGAATTTCCTTGGTGAGAAGATGTGGTAAGCATACAGTTTTGGAATGCATGATTGTGGTATGATCCTTCATTGGAACAGCTTGGTCGACAGATGACACTTTTGTCGTCCAAGACTTGAGCAACTGTCGTCTGAGCTTGGTCGACACTCCACTCGACAAATGCCTGTCTTTCCAGGGATGTTGGTCGCGCGAGGCCTGTCTTCCGAAGAAGGAACGTCTGTCGCCCGAGGCCTTAGTCTCAGTTGATGCGTGACTTCCTTGTTTTTGTCATATCTTGAGCTCTAGAACTCCGATTGACTCGATTCTTTTTGCGTTGCGACCCTCTCTTCAAGCTCTTCAACATAGGACAATAATTTCTTCATTTTGCTCAACTCCAAAATTTGGACTTTTCTCGAACTTGCTCATTTCTTCCTTATTTTGCTCATTTTCACCTACAATCACAATTTTCTAGCCAAAAAGGGTTAAATACACAAAGTATCACATAATAGGGTCAAATATGAACATAATATCACCAAAAGCATATAGAAATGAGTGCTAAAACATGTAATTATGACCCTAATCAGATCACATAGACTCTCAGGATGACCATCAAAGGTCAAGTTTTAGCTGACTTTATAGTCAAACTTACCTTTCCGGTGGAGATAGCCAGGATGAATTCTCACCCATGGAAGCTCTACATGGAGGGAACTTCGACATCAAGTAAAGTCAGGGTGGGTATTGTCTTGATTAGCACGGAGGCTATTCATTCATGATTGCCCTTAAATTTGAATTACATACCACGAACAATGAGGTTGAGTACGAAGCTCTGATAAATGGTCTAGAAATGGCGATTGCAGTGGCAGCTAGGTGCCTCCAGGTATTTAGTGATTCCCAGCTCGTCACATGTCAGATTTGAGGGGAATTCAAAGTGCAGAGCAACTAGATGTCAGCCTATCAAAGGCTGACGAGAAGCTTGCTAGAGAAATTTGAACAAGTAGAATTAGTTTTGGTGCCCAGGTTAGAGAACACCCAAGCCGATGTGTTGGCATGACTAGCAACCGCGGAAGGAGATGCGGATTTTTCAAGTCACGATAATGGGCTTGACCGCCCCATCAAGCAGCTAGGCCAAGATTGCATAGTTGCAGAGTGACGAAAGTTGGATGACTCCCATCATCAAACACCTCCAGACAGGCAAAGAGCTAGAGGACAAGGTGTGAGCCCGCCAATTATACATACGGGCGGCCAGGTATACGCTCCTGGACGACTGTTTGCCAATTTTGTGTATGCTTCACGCAAGTGTACGTGGATGATGTTGTCATGGCAAGTTAACCAAGTTAAAATATCGAACACAGGAAAACAATGCAATATCAAGCAAGTATTGGTTTTTACAAAGGATAATAGCTAGGGAAAACAAGAAATGGTCTTGAATTCTATCTACTATTGACAAAGCAAAGTAAATTCTAACTATCACCTTTTAGAAAGATGAGCAAGTGTGAGATGTGTGTGCATTGGAGTAATCCTATTATAGTTCATCTAGTCTCCTATCAATCCTAGCATGCAAGATCCCTTGATGTCTTAATCAAGCCTAAGTGCTCTAACAAGTGCCTAGATCTCTCTACAACACCTAATACGACATTTGAGAGGTCTTAGCTTCTAAGCAATTCTCATTGACATAAAAGCATTATTACAAACACTTGGTGGGCACAAAATTCAATTAAGAGATTCCATGAATTAACTCAATTCTCATGTGTTGCTAACTCATATAGGCTCAAATTATTCAATTGATTACACCAAGCATTCAAACAAATCATCAAATTAGAGAATTAATCAATCAAGATCACTTAATCATGCATGGGATTAATAGAACACTAAACTACACCATAGTAATCATACACCAATGCAACAAGAGATTAGCCCATGACTAATTGGGAATGCAAATCAACAATTAAGAAGGTAACTATCATCATAAACACTAAAACATGAGAATTAAATGAAAACTTACCAAATGTAGGTGAAATGGAAATACAATCTACAAACCTCCAAATGCTATCTTCTAATCCGAACTCCAAATGTAAAAAATGAACCGTAGAAATGTAGCTAATAATGAGACTAATCTAATGTAATAAACGGATCAACAATCTAATGGTTGGATTACAAGAATTTGTAGAGAGAAGTATGAAGATTAATGAAAACTCACTAAGTAACTCTCTAAAACTATCTAATGAATCTAAGACTAATTGGTGATGCTTGGAAATATGATCCTTGAAGTATTTATAGTGCTCACAATGCTTAGACCAATTTGCCCCTCATTAAACGCGCGAAAAGATAAAGTTGCCTTAATTTCTTCACAATCTGAAGGTGCGCTCGGACATCACCTTGTAACCTCGAACATCACTGATCGAGCGGCTTGAGTTTGGTCTTTCAGAGAAATTTAGCTCGACCATCAGTTGACCAACGCTCGACCATAGTAGGGTCAATGCAGTTTTAGGCGTTCAATTTTGACTTTTTCATTTTTGATCCTATGGCTTGTCCAAGCTTCCGAGTGTCTTCATTTGAGTCATTTAAGCTTCCCCATGTGCTCGGATCATATCATCTCATCCTCTATAATCACAATTTCCTCAGTTTTGCTCAATTTCACCTATAAAACACAATTTTCTTGCCAAAAGAGGTTAACAGCACAAAGTATAGCATATTAGGGTCAATAATGAACATAAACCAATCAATATCATGCTAAAATGAATGCAAAATAATGCAAATATGACCCTAATCAACAACAAACTATACATACGAGACTTTTCATTCTCCCTTCTTTGATGTGTCACTCCTGAGGAGGGGAGGCGTATCCTAGATGATATCCTCCAAGGATCTTGTGGAAACCACTGCAAGGGATAAGCCCTGGCAGACAAAACAATCCTACAAGGGTATTCCTGGCTAACTCTGAAGATACGATCAAACTTTCCAGGTCATGTCACAAATGCCAAGTCTTTTTCCCATCAATCAAGGTGGAGCGCTAGGAACTCACTTCAATATTCAGACCTTGGCCATTCGCAAGATGGGGATCGACCTCATAGGTCCCCTCTGTGATTTTCATCAACTACTTCATGAAGTGGGCCAAAGTCGAAGCATTAGCAAAGATCACCTAGGAAAACATGGTAAAATTCATTTGGAGGAACATAATTTGCCACTTTGGACTTCCACAAGAAATCATATCCGATAACAGGAAACGACGACTTGGAAATGGTGAAATTTTCAAGACGTACGACATCGCAAATTCTTCACCTCGCCATACCATCCATAATCGAATGGGCAGGTAAAGGTCATCAATAAGATCACTAAGAACACACCTAAAAATACGTTGGAGGAGAGGAAAGGGAGATGGGCGAGTGAGCTGCCAAGCGTGCTCTGGACGTACATGACTACATGTCGGACATCCACCGGGGAAACCCCTTTCTCTTTAGTTTTAGGACAAGCAAGGATGTCGGCCAGAAGAACAACGATGCAATGCTACTTGAGCTCGACCTTTTGGAAGAAAGGAAGTTGGAGGCCACATAAAAAAATGTCTAGATCTAAAAATTTAAACAGGGTGACCTCGTACTTAGACAGATGGTCGGACAGCCTAAGAGAGTATTTGGCTTGAATGGGAAGGGCCCTCTTAGGTTGACTAGGTGTCTGGCCAACAACACATACGAGCTGAAAAGTCTAAATAGCACTCTAGCCCAATATTCCTGGAACGTGGCCTACCCCAAGAAATATTAACAATAGAGTCGAACATGTAAAACACCTGTAATCAAATAAATAGTTGATATGTTGTACACAAATAAAGTTCATTTGTCTCAAAGAAATAAAGGCTACGTGCCTCGCTCAAAGTGAAACAAACTACCATGTGCCTTAGCTAAAAAGAAAATGGCTCTTAGCCTCAAAGGTTTCACGCTATCTAAAAGGGGTCCCGAAACTACCCACCTCGCTCAAAGAGGAACAAATGGTCACGCGTCTTAGCCAAAGAAAGGAAAAGGTTTTTAGCCTCAAAGGCTCCACGCCTTCTAAACGAGGACCGGGGATTACCCGCTCTGCACAAAGGCTTCGTGCCAATCTAAGCAAGCAGTGGCTACGTACCCATTATGTGGCAAAAGGGCCTACTGACCTTGAGCAGACGGGTAGAGCAACTAATTTGCAAATTTCTTAAATACAGGAAATTATGAAATCAGACGAGGAAAACACTTTCAAAAATAAAAAAATATCATGGCTAGAAGGAAGCTCTATTTTATTAAATAAGTCGTATTTACAGTTCAGACCGAGTACAATAAGCTCACCTAGTGTGAGATCAAGATAAGTTATCTACATGCAACTAAATTTCATCTGGAAGGTTGCCGAGCTGAATGCCATATTTCCTGCAAATTATATCGAGCACTCCTATTCCCAGCTAGCCACACCAAATACGCATATTTCCTACATGATAGGCAAAGCACGTAGACCCTACCCACTTCCAAAAAACACTCACTTCCTGCACCCTAGAGCAGGTAGAGTACGCAAGTGTGGCATGGAAGGATGATGACGGTGAGAGGAAGACTGGCCGAGAGAGGCGTGTTGGAGCTCGACATGATTTTAACCCAAAAACAAAAGTCAAGTTGGGCTGAGCACTGACATCATGGACTCTCAAGTATCAACCCTAAACTCGAAGGGCCCCGCCAAGTCCTCCAACCACCTCAGGGAGCAGCACATCAGCATGAAAAATAGAAAGGGGTTGCACAACAAATAGGAAGAACTATCAGTTGTTCATGATCCCCGACTTTCCATTGCTACCCTTCATGGGATCTTCAGTGAGCTCACAGAGTTCCATCAGGGAGGGGCAAACCCTCTAAGAAGTCACCCAGGAAGTGTAGATCACCATCAGTGTCATTAGAGTTTTTTCTGAATCAGAAGGAGAAACCATTGCAAAAGTAAAAAATGCAAATGCAAAGTTGTGAAGAACTCTAAAATGGTGCTCCTATTTATAGGCCAAACAAGGGGGCTATGCATAAATTAGGAAGGGCCTAAGCGTAAATACTGAGTGACCTAAATGCAATTAATAATAGACAAGGTCAAGGGTCTACATGCACAAAAGGCGAGTCCCAATGAAATGCATATTCCCAAGGCATCTATTACTTCCCAAGGGTCAAAGAGGAGTTATTGCACATCTAATCAATGTCAGTAATGAAACATCTAAATGGTGTCAGTTTCTCTCAGATAATTCAAGGGAGCTTTCCGTCAATTCTGGGCTATCCGCCAAAGGAGCAACTCATCAGTTCTGGGTTACCTGTCAATGGCACAGTTGCTCGAAAATATCAACTATAGGCAATAATTCATCCAGTTCGAGCTAATAGAGATCGAGCAAAATGGAAAACGAGTGTGAAGTTGATAAAATCAACGAAAAGGATAAAGTACTTGCAAATAATAAATAAAATACACAATCAACAGATAAGCTTGCAAATATTGGATAAGTTGATGAAACATACATGATTATATGACAAGTAAAACGATATGAAGACGAGCATCGATTAAAAATTTGTGCATGCAAATGAAGGAAAAGTACTTGTTAATTCAAACAGGTGGAATAGAAAGGGGCACAAAGGCCCAAATATTCGGGATACACAGAAAGGGGGCACGAAGGCCCAAATATTCAACCTAGAAAAAGGTCACGAAACATTCAACTACACAATAAAAAACAAACAAAAAGAAATCTTCAATGGGTTTCCTCGTATTGCCCCTCCCCAATTGGCCCAGCCGCAGCAACATCTTCATCCCCTTCTAGATAAATGAAGTCCCCCATAGATGGGAAGAAGCTCAGTCCACCCCCTTATCGGGATCCTTCAAAGTCAAGGAGCAGTCGAAAGAGAGCGGAGTCTCCAACAAAAATGTTTGTGGCTCGTCCAGAAGGGTAAAAAAGTCAATATTCTGGTCATTGAGGAGCAGCGTCCGCATGGCGTCGGTAAAGGCATAGACATGGAGAATGTTTCCCTCATTAGTGTGTTACTGCTCGAAAGTGGCCCTCTCCTCCAAGAGCACCTTCTTAGCCTCCTCAGCCTAACGTTTGGCCTTGGTCGCCTCTCGCTCGAGCTACTCCTTCTCGGAGGCCTACTACTGCCGAGCATTCTCAAGAACCTTCTGTGCCTCCTTGGCGTCCTTCTTGTGGCCCTCTTTAGAAGAAGTCACCAGTGCATTGAGTTGCTGCAACGCAACCTGGGCGACCTTGCAATCCTAGTCCAGAGCATTCACCCATTTTCGGAGAGTGTGGGTGTTCATGTGATCAACCTCAAACCATGCAATGCGGTGCTCAGTATGGACCAAGTTCTGGGCATCCCGGATGTAGAGGGTGAGAGTGAGATCAATCGGTGAGCAGTGGTTCATGGTCCGCTCGCAAGTATGCATCCACGACCAAGAAACATTAGACATGGCGGCCTGGATATACCTCGGGAAAGTCTCTGGGTAATTCCATAGGAGACAAGGGTGCGAGCTTATGAAGCTTAAAGTATCCAGGGAGATAGAGCTTGAAGACCTGTTAGAATGAGATTAAAAAGAAATAAATAAGAAACAAAGAACTAGAAAAGGGAAATTTATGAGCCAAAAGGCCACTTACGTGTCATTATTTGCCTAGCCGAGAAAAGAAGAATCCCCAGGGAATCGATCAGGGGGAGGCACAGTCGGGCCAGATGGGGCTGTGGGGACCATTGGCAGAGAGTTGTCGGGGACAACATGAACCTCCGGTGGTACCCATGAGGCAAGTGGAATTGGGGAAGAGTTAATGTCGGCCTCGACCCAGGCCCACTTATTAGGCAGACTGCTACTCGACCCAGTGACTTTAGGAGCCAGACAGGCAACGGACATGGAGGTCTGGTTAATAGTAATTTTCTCTTCAAAGCAGGGGCTCCTCCATGAACCATCTCAGAATTTTTGTCAGAATGGGGAGAAAGGGGAGGACTCAGACGCAGAAAACAAGTATCTATTAATTAGAGAGTAAGCAAAGCAAAAGAGCGAGAAGAATAGTTGAGAAAAATAAAACTATGCATACCTGGGATGTTAAGATGGTGGGGAAAGGTGAGCAGCACGGCCTTCCAATGTTGTTCGCGATCAATCAGGTCACCAAGATGAAGGTTGTAGGTCGGTTCAATGTCCGCCCGAGCAAGTGCAAGCCAAAATCTTCGTTGAGAATGATGGGATGAGGTTGAGAAATGCCTGCAATAAAGAAGAGAAATTAGATTAGTCCGAAAAGCAAGTAAAGCAAAAATTATTACCTCTAATAGGACGCAACTGACAATCATGAGGGATCTTGATAGGCTCACGAGTGTCGGGTTCCAGACTCTACCAAGCGCCCCGACCCACCACCACTTTTACTCCACCTCGACACCTTGGAGGAATGCCCGAAGACTAGCTTCGAATTGCGCAGCTTGAGGGCATACCATCCCTCGACTATCTCCCCATTCTGAGTGACAAGGAAAAAAGATAGTAGAACTCCATCGAGAAAGACATCCGATGTAAGCCATGACGACCTAGGGCTGCCATGGTCCCGATTAGGTACGCCCATCCATTGGGAGTTATCTGGGTAGAGGCCAAATCCCAGTGCACGAGAATGCGAGATATTAAGGCATGAAGTGGGAAGTAGACACCCATCTTGATCATATCCATGTCAACCACCACTAAACCCGGTGGAGGCTGATCTGTCCGCTCATCCTTGTCTGACAAGTAGAAATTCAACTGCTAAAGGAATTCACACAATTTATTTCCCCTCATTGTGCTCGGTACCCGGGTAGCGGCAAAGTTGAAGACGGTATGCAGCTGATGAGTGCGAGATAGACGGGAATGGTTATGCTAGCTGATATATTTTTCAAATCCGTGTACTTGTAGCCCACTATCAATGTAGTCCACGTCAACAGTGTTGAAGTTGGACGAGGAGCCTGATGTACTCACCTATGGAGAGGCTTGGCGAGACGTAGTGGCCGATGGATGGCCCTGAGGGGTGAAGCACTCAAAGGCTCATCCTCTGAGCGATCAGAGTTGCGACCGCTCAACTTCAAATCATGAGAAGCAGGCGGTGGTAGCAACGACACGAAGGTAGAAGCACCAGAACCATCACCCACCATAGGCCCTCGGTGATTAAACCAATCCATGGAAGAAATTAAAAAGAAAAAAGAAAGAAAGAAAGAAATGGTGAAGAAAAGAAAGGGGAGGGGCATTGCTTACCGTGAGCAGAGCCAAAAAGCACACTGGGGGAAGATCGGAGAAGAGAAGCTGGCAGAATCTTAGAGAGAAGAAATTTCAAGTGGGATCTTTGAGAGTTCAAAAAGAGTAAAGTAGGAAATGAATCTTGAGGCCCGTATTTATAGCCCCAGAAATCAGGGGCTAATTTGCAACTATCGCGAGGGGCCAATTTACAAATTTGAGGCAATGTGCGCGCGTGAGGACCACGCACCCTTCTAGTTGGGTATTCAAATGGCGTCTGTCAATCAGATGTCATTTGGGTACAGAAGCCAAACAATCACCTCGAAATATGGAGCATTACTCTGGTGTCAGACTAGGCGTGAGAAACAAGCTTCCGCCTAGACTGGGGGGCTATTGTTGTGCCTGGTTACAACCTGGCCACGTGGAGAGTCGAGTAGGAGAGAAAGGTATTAGGATGTAACAACCCGAGAAGATGACTCATAGTTTAGGGTTCCAAGGAACACTTGAGTAGAATGGACGAGAAGCGGGAAGGCTCCAAAGGCCGGTATAAGTCCGAGAAGATATGAAGACATGGATGGTCGTAGGGAGTTGAGCCCTCTCCAGACATGGTCGGGAAGCGGAAATAATATATCTTCTCTGGGAGTCCTGAGATTTGATATGACATGACATCAGCCTAGAACGAAGAGGAAAATACGTTGTTAGAGGAGATTTGACGAGGTCAGGCGGCCATTTAAGGAACTAAGTGTACTATAGTGTCACTTGGCATTATTTGATTGGCTCCAAGACCTGCAACAATCGAATTTAGGTCTTAGGCTAGGCAGAGTAATCGTTTTAGCATTTAATGCACACATTAAATGCAAGCTTGTGAGTGAAGTTTCCTTAGTAATGAGGTTCAGGGGATGAATTTTATATATTAAATGCTCCACTTATATCTTGAGTTTAGAGAGGGATATTATGGAAATAAGTTATTTTTCTATTTCTCGTATCTCGTCCTTTTTATCATTTTAATATGGGTTCATTCTAAGCACCACATTTTACTCAACTTTCAATTTAATCCTGAATTTCGCGATTATTATTAGAAAACTCAATCTTTTAAGAAATTTTAATTCAATACATGTTTTTTTTTCCGGTAGCAACCAATGATGTGTCTCATTGGAGCGCATGAAATTTACCACACTGGCGTACACACATTTAATTACCTTTTAAAAAAAATTCACATTATATATCATATGCATAAATATAAAATGACAATACTTTTTATTTAAAATATTTTCTGGTTGTAGAAGGGAAAACGTTTTTACATGTTTGTAGCGTTCAATATCATATTCACAGACCACTTGGAAAAAACATATACATACCCTAGAAAAAATTATTCAAAATCGTACAAAATTCTAAAAAATCTCAATATTGGAGGTTTGAATTTCTAAAAGTTTATGCATGCACGCCAGCATGACAATTTTTTAACTCACTCCAACGAGACACATCATCAATTGCCGAACAGATGTGAAAAATATGTATCTGAATGAAATTTCTTAAAATATTGTGTTTTTTAATTATAATACATGAGATTAAATTAAAAATTGGGTAAAAATTGGCATTTTTATAGAATTAATCCTTTTAATATTGATTGTTGAGGTTGACCAACATCTCACATCACTTACCTTCCATTGCAAAATGACCCTCAACATATTTAGATGCACTTAGCATCATTAGATGTAGTTACTGATATATATTATTTTACATTGTGATTTTAAATTAGGATTAATTATTATAAGATTTAAAATGTAGATGAGTTTTGTTATAAAGTCAAATGCACACTCATTGTTACCATAAGATTTAAATGGAGTGCAGCTTATAAAAATGACATGCTATAAATTTATAAGTTGAACCGCATTTGGACATTATTATAATTATGACTGAATTTGACTTCAAAGCAAAAATTCAAAATATATCTAATAGTATTCATTTCGCACTAACTGTTGCATTTTGAACGGTCAGAAACTTGTTAAAGGAACAAATGGTTGTTCCCCCAAAATGAACACCAAAAACAGGAACTGAAAGCGAGCCTCATGCTCAACAAATTAAAGCTCCCAAAAAACAGGAAGGTTTTAATGGGCCGGAAAAAAAAAAAATCTCTGTTTTCTCATCCTATTCTCACCTACCAAACACGACCTAATATTCGTTTCCAAAGAGTATTTCAGAAGAAAAGAAATCAAATGTGTACATGGACAGTGTACGAGAGCAGGATATATTATATGTTTATAACATCATCAAATTGCGAAGAGCACAAGTGTTTACAGTTTACTGAACCGATGATCAGGTCACTAAACCTGCAGTTTGCACAGTGAGTTCCCCTATATATATTTAGGAAACTTCACCATGCCAACGCCAAAATCCTAACTGAACAATCTTCTGCTGTGCAAAGAAAATAAATCGCACCATCTCTCAAGCACCACCTGAGGAATCCATTCTAGAAATCACATGCCTTCAATCAAGAAAGGCCTACGACCACATCGTGTGAATTTTGTATATGGATATCTACACGTCGGGCTTCTGCTATCCTGCACGCTAAACAGTTCAAGAGACAACAACATTAGCCATAGAGCCATGCACACCATCAACCCGGTCCATTCCTGAACCAGAATTGCATTTTGGTATAATCTAGAAATTGGAGGACATGGCTTCTTCAATTTTCCTTATAACTACGCTCAGGCTACCCCCATTTTCCAGAGCCTTGACAGCAGCTCTGTGGCCACGTCTATGCCATTTGAGAAGATTGTATGATTGCAGGACAGACCAACGCGCTTGATTTGACATCTATTCATATAACAGCAAATGTCAAGTTTCATGAAATAGTACATAATCACAACAGGCAAGCTAAACTACCACAAATATTTTGAAATTGGCAAGAAAACCTTCTAAAGTGTTTGAATCAAGCACAAAGTTTCCGCCACATAAAACACCCAACGGGTGCTTGGTTCAAATTATTCAATGGGAATGGTAAGTGAGATCATTGAATAGAGAATTACAATAAGAATGATGGTTTATTGTTATTGTATTGCTCTAATCTTGGAATAAGTTGGGACAGAAAAAATGGTTGAGGAATAATGAAATGATTATAAGGGATGAGGCAGATAATCAAAATGGGATGATAATGATTAACTTATTTTTAGCCTTATTACCTCGTACAAAGTATGACGAAGGTGAATTGATCATCTTTTATTCTCATTATCCATCACAATTACCTTATACTCATTTTGATAACCATTCCTATTGAAGAATTATGAACCAAGCGCCCCCTTAATTTCAACCAAATAGTCCCCCTGTCCCACAACACATTGCATATTATTGGGATGTCTCATCAACACTTTGACACTCAAAAAAGGAAATTCTTCACTGAACTCCATCCTTACAACATTCATATATTTACACAAAAGTCTACTAATCACATCGTTTTCTTAAACTCTTTTGTCCAAAAGTCCCTGCAATGTGTTGTGGGACGGAGGGATAAGAATGGATTTGTATCACAGAAGACATGCTAGTGCATTAAACTAACCCTATCAAACTCGCTTTTAGCAAAGTCTCACCACCAAAGCCATGCTACCTGTTTTTATCATTGTCATTTGGTTCGCATAATAATAGGGAGACATTCTCACAACTTATTAATTTTCCATGAAATAATCACGAATTGATACAAAAGTAATGCACTATTTTCAAATAGGTACAAAAATTTTGCATAATAGTGTAAATTAAGGTTGAATAATAGAGTTATTTTTTTGCATATTGAACCTATTTGAAAATAGTGATTATTTTTGTACCAATCTGTAATTGGCCCATTTTCCATAGCTCTTTTTCTCAAATATATATCATATTTGCACCAAGTAACACCAGACAAGGCAACAGTGGTGGCCTATCAATATTTGCAGCTAGAACTTTGGATAACTTTCACTTTCCATCATCACATTAGAAGACTGATAATTCCATGTCAAAATTACCAAATAAACCAATCCAAGGTGATCTTATGATTACTACGGACTAATATACCAAAGATGAATGGAGAAGCAACCAGACATTAAGGTGACAGGAAGTGATTATGAGACCAATCTTAATGCATTTCCAGAAGTTTTCAATTTTTGATACATGAGGGCAAATAAGTAATTTACTATTATAAAAAGAAAGAAAGAAAATTGACATCGAAGGAAGACCTGTGCAACAGAAAGTGGGGGTTGTAGAAGAATACAAAAACTCCTGAACAGGTTTTCATCATTTTCTCCACCCTCAGCCTCGCCATATATAAGAGCTTCAGCTGCAATCCCAGCAAAAAGCACCATGCAATACCTTAAAATTCTCAACAATGGAACAAACAATAATGAGAGAACTGAATTTTGATATGACTGACTATACATCTGAGAAAATTAAACATTTTTCCACATTAAGTTTTAACTTTATAGTGGAACCTATATTAAACACCACCCACCTGTCAAAAGCAGTACCACTGACACGGCCCTCAGCAAGCTCATTCTGAAGTTTCTCATCCCAAAACTGAGTTCCTGCCTGGAAAACTTACAGTTACATAGAGAATATGATGATACACGTCTGTAGAGATGCTGCTACTAGAAATTAGCTTTTTGGGGTTAATTAAAGTCAAAAGCAGTAACAAATCAAACTACATTTGCACAAAATAACTAGAAGAGAAATGATCCATAGCCAACTACAGAAATCTAAGCCGTAATGTAGCACCTGAAAATGTTAATAACATAATGGATGGGAAGGCCAAAAGATAGACGTTGTTGGAAGCAAACAGTCAATTTATATATAGTCAACAAGCTTAAAAATGAACAATGGAACAAGAAATGAAATTCCAATGTATGATTGGCATGTTGCACTAATTTAGAAGCCATGAAAAAACATGAATCAACAGAGAAGTAAAGTGGTTTAAGTTACATGTCAAACCAATAAAGCTTGCATTTTACTTCTTTGAAACAATATATAATATATATAAACTTCAGTTATTTTGCCTGTAAAAACCAACACTAAACCCACAATTACGAAATGGAACATCCAAATCGATTATGTTGATTGCTATTGAATCCTTAGTAGAATCACTTTGGAGTATCAAGTAAAATCCACGAATCTTAACCAACCTATTAATAAATCTGGAGGAAGGATGTCAAGTGAACTTGCAATAATCAAAGTACCTGCCCCTGAATGCCCATCTGCACAGCAACAATTGGGTCTAAAATTACACCACGGATTGGACAACCCATTAGGTATGCTGCAAATACACAGAGCTGAAAAATTATTGGAATTTAGAAAATATATCCAGAACATTGTGCCGATTCTTATCATTTGGCAGATATAATAGTACAAAAACATATGATCATTCACAAATCAACATGAATGAAACATCTGAATTATGAGACCTGAAAAACCCGAAACCTAATTCCCCACAATAGATATTGGTAATCTACCATTTCGCTTATTCTTTCCGTTATTGCTATAGAATCACAAATAATTAGAAAACATGGTTTACCTACAAGAAGATGACCAGCTTCATGGACCAAAATACGACGCCTATATGGAGGCCAATAACTTGAAATCTGAGCTAAGCAAGAGCCACCGAGAAAAATAGCATCTAGGACCGTCAATCCCAAAATTGCTGCAAGGTTTGGTCTGATATCTATTCCTTGATTTAGCAGAATAGACACACCGGCAAGTAGAGCTATCAAAAGAAGACTAGAGCTTCCAGAGACTCCCCACTTTTTGGGAGAGAGTTTTGAGACTGGAACAGCAACAGAATGTGAGGAGAAAGCATCAAACTAAAGATTCAGAACAAAAATTGCAGTCAACTATATAGAATTTAAATTGCTTCAAGGAGATATTAAGTAAAACAGCTGACTCATTTTTAAAGATGGCAAGATATATGAGATAACATTTACGATTTTCATAAAAGTAACATAGATTAAATTATACCTTCTAAACCAGTAGAAGACTTCAACAGGGACGGCGTTACTTCTCTTGTTCCCTCCAAAACTGCACAATAAAATTACTCAAGCATCTAAGACCTTAAACTGTACAGCAACATTTTATGATTCTGTCCATTTCAGAGGTGCTTAAAAACTACTTGGCTATATAGTATATGTACGCAGTATCGCAGATTTAAACATTTAAAATTAGCCTGAAGAGATTAACTGATAAACGCATGTACTAAAAGATATGCGTGACAACTAACTTTACACTTACAACCTAAGTCCAAATTCAAACACTGAATATTTTACAAGATAAATTGACCAATTAACTTCTACACAACAAGTAGAAAATGGGATTTGATCAGAAAACAGGAATTTTCAGGTTTGTTACCATTCTATCCAATAAAGAAAATTTGGTATCATATATGTACCTCCCCTAAACTTTTTTCATGGTTAACCTTTGGATGTTAAAAACTTTACGTCATACGTTACAACATCATATTGATGCTCAATAGCCATTCCATTTTCCTTTCCCTCTATTCCTCTCCATGTTTGCCCTTCTTTCTCTCTCCCCCCCTGCTCTTGTGTCTTGGTTTTCACCACTCAAAAATTTCTCTTTTCTTCATCATCGGTTCCCTTTCCATTTTTTATTGCTCCATTTCTTTTACATTTATTATTAATATTTTGTTATTCAATTTAAGGGTATAATGTCAAATTATCATTAATTATGTACTTCTCAACAACACCTCACTAGCCACATTAACTGATTAACGAAGTAAAAATTGTAAACACTACATATAGAATTGATATATTCTTATACACATACCACGGTATAACTGAGAACAAGTTTAACTTGCGTACAGAAGGTATGTTGCTAGCCATGTGAGCACTCTACTCCTCTAGCCCAAATCAAAAGGCCGTGTACAACTTTTTGTCCAAAAATTTAAACTGAATTTAACTACTACGGAAAATATGGCCCTGAAATTTGTATATAGGAATAGGAAAGACAATGCCAATGAGAAAAATTACCGATATTGCCGTATTTCCCGAAATTGGGTATGAGACCCCGATCTTTGAGGAAAGTGTAGGCGCTCCCAACAAGCCCCATATCATCAGCGTTCAAGCACGTGTCCAACACCTCCCAGTCTCTGTCGAGTCCCAGTAGGCCCAATTCACCATTTACCTGCCGATTCGACTCATTTGAAGAACTCTCGAGTTCCAACGGAACGTCTCTGAGGAAGCGAAGGGCTCGAGCGAGGTCCTTCGTCTTGACAGCTTCTTCGTATTCTTGCCACTCCCTAATCGCTCTGATTCTGGTGTGGTGTACATTGGTTTTTCTGTGAAGATTTTGAGCGGCTAGTGAGAATTGAAATGATCGAGAGAGAGAAGAGAGGGGTATGAAATTTGGAGAGGCTGATGTGAAGTGCAGAGGACGCAACGATATTGATCTCGCCATTGAAGGTTTCGGTTGTTCTGTAAATCGTTTTCTTCATACATGAACTTCACCTACATTTGGGCTTTTGTTCTCGAGTCTGATGGGCAGATCTGTATAATTATTTGGGCCATGTGGCTCCTTTTTATTTTGAAAAGGGTTTCAACTATATACCCCTCGATACACCTAATTTGCTACTTTTACAAAAAAAAAAAATTAATTTATCTCTTCCCAACGCATCAACTCCACCTTCTTCTCTTCTCCCATTTTCTAACAGCGAAATAATTTTCCCAAGCCCTGCAGATCAATCTCTGAGATTCTGCAACAATTTTACAGTCTCTACCAATATTTCTTTTTCTTCATTTTGTGACATCGAATAATGAAATGATGAAAGACGACGGCAAATTAAGATAAATATGTATTTAACAATTATATTGTTATGGATATATTAAAATTAATGTATATTTAATTCAAATTTTTTTATATAAAAATAAATAAAATAGATATTTAGTAATGTATGTAGGTGTATCTCATAAAACTGGATGGATATATAGTAGGACCCTTTGAAAAGCTCAGGTCATTCGCGCTACTATTTATTATTTTAAAAAATTAAAATATTTTAAAAAAATTCCAAAAATAAACATAAAATCAAAAATAAAAAATATTATGTATTTTATTTTGTTCGAAAAAAATATTCGAAAACTAGAAACAATTTTGGCTTTTTTTCCGAACAAGAAGCAATGTATTCATCTGGATAGTGTCTTTACCAAAAAGGATAGTTCAGATAACCATAACCTTTTGAAAATTGAAACTGGCAAAAAAAATTTGGCCCAAGTTATATGCACCCGCAGGAGTTTGTAGTATGTTTTTAGTAGATCCAACAATAAATGTTAATATTTATGGTGGTGGCTGTTTGAAAGTATTGAATACACATGAACACAAGAATTTATCAAGTCTATCTTATAGAGTTTGAACTTTCAAAATTACAGATCTTTATTATGAGCCTTTAAGGCTGTATTTATAGTTACAAATGGACTTTTTTTTTTTTTTTTGTCTAGTACCTTGCTGAATCTTTGCATTAAATGCATGAATTCAGGCAAGTATGGTGTCTGTCACTAAATTTTAGAATATGCAGTGTATGAGCCAATAGGAGGTTGAAACCTAAGCTGAAGTATATGACTTTTTTGCAGATAAGACAAACATTCCTACTATAGGGCCTTCTCGTTGGGGAACTACGCGGATGTCCGGAACTATTCGGGTTATACACTAAATACAAATTTAAGCACACAACTAATTTCATGATTTAAACATAATTAAATCAAATAGTTGAACACCCAACAACAAGATCTGCATGCAAAACATTATGAACATATAAAATCATATAAGTCCCTACACAAGCGGAGTAAAAAGGTTTTAAGTAATTTATTCCTCTAGATGACAAATCCTTGAGATGCTCGCTTTCGGTGCGCACGATCAACTTGATCAACCCAAAAGATCTTCTCAGTATTCCTTGTCCTTGCTCGTATACCCATTGGAAGGCCACGAACAATTATAACACAAGGAAAAGAAAAATATTTTGTTGCCCTACAACCTTAGTGGCTGAAAATTTGAGGCCAAAATTGTGTCTGGGATGAGTTCTCTCATCTCATATTTATAATGAGGATTCTAGATCAATCCTATTTTCACAAGAAAATATTGAATATCTTGAATATCAAATATTCAAAATTTTGATTATCTTGAATATCAAATATTCTAATCTTGATTATCTTGAATATCAAATATTTTAATCTTCCTCATTATCTTCTTGATATTTTCGAAAATATCTTATATGTATCAATTCAATGAGGTCTTGATTTTATTATATAGTCTTATATTTAAAATACATATCTATTTTCATAAAATCTCTCATTAATTTTAATACATAAATTTAAAAAATTGTAATAATTGAGCATAAAATTATTTCTTTTATTTTAAATACCTTGTTCATTGTTGGACATTTAATTGGGTTACTTGAGGGACCTTTATGAGATATAAGATTGGACCTCCCAATGGGCCTTAAATTCTAACATGGAGTCCAATGTCATTCTAACTCATTAATATTATTATTCTCACTCCACTATATGATTAATGTTGGACTATCCATCTTAACCCATATTACAATCATATAATTCCCGATCATTATTTTCCGTGTTTAAGATTCTCTTGTCTGTTAATTAATCAAGTCACTGAACGCTTTAATTAATTTGACATATTTATCCTTGGAGTAAGGACAACTCAACTTTATCATCATACCGAAAATAGATTCCACGTGCACGATTTAGTATGACAAAACATATGATCCCACCAAAGGGATTAATCATGCAAGACTCTCCAAGTACACGTTCCTGTATATTAAATCTTAGCAATTGTCATGTTACAATGGTGTCGCCCAAAATTCAAAGTATTGAGTCTCGTTGACTCTTTAACCATGACTAATCAAAGCGCCACACATTAATGACATACATGCTTATTTAAATTACAGAGGTTTAGAAATAAACGACCACTGAGGTCTTATTCTTCATCCCATAAGTCAGTACGAAAGAATCACCTCTCTGTAGGTCCTCTTCAATGCATTATTATGCACTAGTGTAATTCCTTGGTCAAGATAAGTCAATCTGGGATCTACACATCAACCGTTTACCAATGGGGTGTTCAAATTCCAGCTAGGTTGTGAAGTTAGTACTTGTTACAAGGCACTGATAATGTGATCTTGCTATGAGTTATCCGGGGATCACCACATTTATGTACAGTGTTACTTGTACTATTATTTTTGAATATTTTGCAATAAATAAATAACATTCATATTATTTAAAGCACAATGATAAAAGATTTATTTCAGATAAAGCTCAAGATTCAGTTCAGTAATACAAAGTAAAAGCATACTTGCTAGTATAACCCTAACACTGCTTAGTTGGCTCAATAAAGTCTACGCATGTACTACATGTCATATTCGGCTTGATTTTATTGGTCCCGAAACGAGTGAGAATCAGTGTATGGGGGAGAATATACTGATGACAAATTTTTCTTTTTTAGGAAATTCCCCTCAGGAATTTAGTCAGTTAGAAACTGATATGCTCACTGAGAAATAGTCCTTCGGACTGAAATACTTAGGAACCAAATAATGTTGAATCCTGAACAGTGCTCAGAGTGAGCTCAGTAAAGATAACACACCTACTGAATTCTGAGTAGCTGGTAAGTTGGATAGCTATCTAAACAAGCTTTTCAGTGCGGAATAGTGAGCCCTAAGATTATACTCGTTTTAGTGTTTTTTTGAAATGGTTTTAGCTTAGTTACTGAAAGGTGGTTAAGGACGGTGCTCAGTTTTCAGGATCAGGAAGATTGATTCTTCCTTAAATGTCAAAACAATGTTGAAATGAATCCTGAACCATATGATATGACAGTTAAGAATGCAGAGCAATAAGTAAATCAGCACACAAAAGTTTTTATGTGGTTTAGAGACTCAAGCTCCTACGTCCACGACCTGATTTAACAAGAGCAATCCACTCGGATTGGATCTTGTATTTTAACATGCCAAGGTGCACGAGCAGTCTCCTTCCTCTATTAGGAATTCAACCCCTGGGTGGTTTTACAAGTCACAGTCCTTCCCACTAACCAACTCACAACTTAAGAGTGGTTTAGCTTTCATTTTCCAACTAATTCGTGATAATCCTTACAATCAAAACAAATTTAAGGATGGATTATCACTCTAAGCTAAAACACATAAAGTTTCCTATCAACACTAGGGAAATTTTTCTTGCAGAGTGTTGAGAGCTTGAATACTTTGAGAGCTTGAAACTTTGGTTAATCTCGAAATTGAAATTTCCCGTAACCTTTTTTGGGTGCAAGGTCTTCTGTATTTATAGGGAGATTTGTAATAGATCCGTTGGAGGAGATCAAAATAAATCTTCCTATTTTAGGTAGGTGGCAACCTAGGATTGTACAATTTACTTTTCACCATGCTTGATTTGGTGAAAGTCTTCTGGCCGCCGCCTGTATGACTGTGGACATTTAATGAAGTGTCAGCTTCGTACACGTGTCATAATCTCACTGGCTGTTCTTCAAACGACTAGTTGTTGACATGACTTTGTCCTTCATCGGACCATTTAATACTCTTAGCAAGATGTACTTAAACTCAGGTATAAATGTTTGTCTTCATTGGAGTTCTGACATTCTTCTTGTCCTTAGTCATTTAGCATAAATGCTAAGTCCTAGTGCTTTAGTAACCTTTCCAGTCAGGACTTATAAGTGTCAGTAGGAAAGACACTTAGCCCGATTACTCAGGTTACGTCTGCCTTCACTGGATAGATTCTGACCTGAGCGCGCTTAGTATACTCAGTAGAATTACTATCAGTTGAACTCCTCAGGATTTCTTCTTCTTCAGGATCGATCTTCTTAGCATTGATCTTCTCAGGAACATTTCTTCAGGATCTTCTAGTTCTCAGCGTCATGACAGACTTCTTGAGTTGTTCTTTAATGAACATTGTCCTTCAGGATAAACACGTTTTGACTTCAATCTTCAGGACGTTTCCTTCTGACTTTCGTCTTCAGGGTGGTTCCCCCTGAACTGAGTACCTATGAATAAAACAAGCCTAAACTATCCTGGACTATTTCTGAACGTATACAATCCTAACCATTTGTACTTAGGCAAATTCATTTCAGGGTTTTGGGATCTGAATCAAAACAACTCAGTTAATATCCTAACAATTTTTCCCTTTTTGATGATGCCAAAACCCTTAACCATCTATTCAAATTGATTTAGTCAGAACTGAAAAAGAAACCTCTAAGACTTGAAGTTACTTAGTCTATAAGATGGAACCATAAAAGGGTTAGTACAATTCTTAATAAGTTGCAAAAGGTAAATTAGAAAACAACTAGATGTCGTCTCAGGAATGTAATAATTTCATTGATATAGAATTTAAGTACAAGGGTTCCTGAAACTATTACAAAGAATATTTTCGGACTTTCTATCCTTATTTATTCATCCTCCCACTTTTCTAGAGATATTTGATATTTGTTCAGTACTCTGAGAGTTGCAGCATGAAATCTTTTAGCATCAGACAGAGAATCTGAACACCTCGCAACTTCAGCGATCTCATCTAGAATCCTTGTCCTGTCCATATAATAGTTCATGCCAGTGGTCGGGTAGAAGTAATGCATGTTCTCAGGAGCCTTGATCTGGACCTCCCTCTTGTCAGCAAAATGGTTGATCTCTGCCCAGATGTCAGGATGCTCAAGAGCCATCCAGTTGTTGAAAATGATCTCTTTATCCTCCTGATTATCGACCCACTTTTCGATAACATAGAAGAGTTCTACGAAATCCTTTTTTATGGTCGTCCATTTCTCATTTAGGAGGGACAAAGTTGTCCTCATACTCAAATGAAAGTGGACCCATCTCCTGAGGCACCTTTCTCTTTTGTACGGGCTTCTTCCTCCATGAGCCCTCGTCGACTGACTTTTTTTTCTGCTTTGCAGCTTGTTCAGTGAGTGCGTCAACCTTAACTTTCAGGAGATCGATCTTAGTAGCTTGACTCCTGACCTTCAAGGTTGTCTGTAGGTTCAGCTACTCAGTCTTCTTCTTCTTCTCGATCAGGGGATCACCAGGAAAAAGTCCCTCCATCTCATTAAACAACTCAGAAAGAGTTGCTTACTTTTGCGTTTTCTGAGTTTGAGGGACAGGCTCAGGTTTAGTTCCTTTTTCTTTTCAGCTTATGAGCCTTCCAAGTCTTTGGATCCTTCATTCCTTCCCCCCTTTTGTGCCTTCTTCCCTTCCCCCGTTTGGCATCATCCCTCTCAGCATCCTTCTTAGCCAGATCATTAATAGCGATTCCATGAGAGTCTGCTTGATCAGAGAGGATCTTCAGCTTCTGATCTATCAGCTCCATCCTCTCCCCGCAAATGACATTCTCAGAGAGAATGTTTTGAACATCATTTTTTCAGTGCAGCGAGGGTGGACATTGTAGTTGCTGATTCAATCTGAGTTCAGTAACTCTCTCACCTCTGATCTCCTCAGCCTGCTTCCATTCATGGCTCAGCTCAATAGTGAGTTTCTTTGCTTCAGCAACAGCAACCTCAAGGGCTATTTCCCTCATCTTGACTTCTTGGGCGGCAAGGGCCTCAGCAACCAACTGCTCAGTCTGGGCTCAGGGCCGCCAACTCAATACTCTGCTAAGAGTTAATTTCCATGAACTTCTCAGTAACGTCATTCCTGGAACTATCGAATTTTTCCCTGAGCTCAGTAGTCCCAGATCTCAGCTTCTTGAGTCTTGATCGTTGGTGTTTTAGCTTCTTCAGGATTTTTGCTATCAATGGAGTCAGGTTCTTCTCCATTTTTGCCTTGGCTTTCCCAGCCTTCTTACCCTTGGACTCCTTAGAAACAATTTTCCTAGCCTGTGGAGCCTCTCCTGAAGCCTCAATAACCCAAGCTCGGGGAGTTACATCATCGACCAGAGCACTTTCCCCTGAAGTCGCACCTACGGTAGTTTCAGGAACTTATTGGGGTTGTTCCTGAAGCTCCTCCTTAGAACAGCCAACTTCCAGCATCTGTTCTTGGACCATGCGGATGAAATCCTCCAGCTTTAGGATGTGAGAGAATCCTGAGATGGAGAATGCATCACAAATCTTATGCTCCTCCGTCTGTAGAGCGGTTAGTCCCTTCCTCTCAATCAGAGTGGCCAACTCTGGATATGTGGCCTTCCTGACGTAAGAATACGTCCTCAGCTAGATGACTTGTTCCTTGAATACCCTAGTCAGGGCAGGAAGGTTCTTCTCCACAAAGGGGATGGCCTGAGAGCGGGCGGTCAGCTCAAAGGACGTCAGTTCAGACATGTTAGGAATAGGAATGCCATCATCTTCATCCTCATCAGAGTCAGAGATAACTATCTCTACATTTTCAATAGCTGGCTCAGAAGTCCCAGCCCTAGGAAGGTTCACAAAAACTTGAAGGCCGTAATTTGGTTCCATAGTCTGAGCCTCTGGCTCACCCTGAGTTCCTTTCTTAGTCTACTCCTCCTGAGCATCTTCATCATTCTGCTCCTCCTGAGCACCTTTGTTCTCCTCGTCCCCCTAAGCCATCTACGACTCCTGGTCCTTTTCTTGCTGTCCAACGTCCTAAGCTACCTCAGGCATGTTCTCCTCAGTCTGAGCTTGGTGAGGTTGCTCAGCTTACTTCAGTTCCTCAGCAATCTGAATCTGAGAAGGTTCAGTTGGGGGAATCTCATGTTCAGTAGAGGTGGGCTCAGCTGTAACCTCTTCCTGAGCCTCCTCAGGATTTCTTTCTTCCTCCGTATCCTTGTCCACTGCTTTGAGGACACGGTCAACCTTCGAGGCCAGCTGAGATTTGGCCTTAGAACTTTTTTCTTCTTACTCTTCTTTTCCTCAGCAGGCTGAGATCCTGAGGCATCCTCCTTACCCTTGCCTCTCTTCACAAAAGGCGAATTGAGTCTCTTCTTGATATCCGCCTCATCTCTGAAGATGACAGTCTGTAGGGCAGTTCAGTGAAATCCTTGGAGTCAACATCTCCATAAGGAAGTGTCTGAAGTAATAGAGACAGGCGGGTGCCAAAATGTAGCTTGTTTGCGAAGAACACTTTATCTTCTTTCTTCTCTACCTTCTTGAATTCACAAACAATCTTCTAGAGGAAATATTCCTCCCAGTGAACTTCATCGAAGTCTCCTACTACAGCCATCAATTTGAGCTTCGGAAAGGAGATTTGTTCCATGCCTCCAACACACCCCATGACACTCGATACAAAAACTTCAAAGAGTAGTTTATAGGATGGTTTCAGGAGCTTCTTGTTCATTTTCGAGGTGAATGGCTCAGGCTCAAATAAGAAGTAGTTTAGGTAGGCATGCTCCTCTCCTTTCTTGTAATCAAAAGGTAGTTCCAGCTTCTTCCTGGGGTAGAGTGAGGAAGCTCATACACCCTCCTGATAAGTTCCCTCAGCTTGACAGTCGCATATGTTTGCTCGATTACTGTTTTTCCGTTCACCTTGCCTGGCCTAGTTTTCCCGAGTGGAACTCAGGATTCCCACTCACACTACAAAAAAAATGGCTTATTACCACACAATTTTTATCACATTATAAAATCAATAACATAATAAACATTCTATATTCACATTAATATTTTGAAGTGTGATAGTATGTATTATTGTACACTTACTTAATACTATTATTACACAATTAAACTAGTGTGTTAATATTAATTTAATTACCACAATTTTAAGTGATATAATAGAACACAGAATAAAACTCAAATGTTTACTATTATTTCTCACATTATATACAAGTGTGATAAAAGTTTAATACTGTTTAATTAAAAAAAAGTGTGGCGTTCTTTTTATTAATGTAAATATAAATTATTTTAATATTGTTAATAATAAACTAAGCCTAAATCTTTTTTTGCAAGACTTTTACCAAGCCCAGCCCACAAGACCACAACTCAACAGAATAATCCCAACCTAAAATCAAAAAACTGGATACCTAACTCAGCGGAAAATCTCTCTCAATAACAATTCTTGTTATTGAATAGAAAATCAAAAAATCAATAGCCGCTCTTGCTGATTCCCAAGTTCTTCAATTGAAAGCTGATAATCAATACCTAAAGTTTTCATCGATTCCAATTCTGCACCCCGACTCACGCCGGCGTAAGGAGCAGACGACCGCCGATTGCTGCTTCACATCCACATAAAGCGCTCCGCCCTATGCGTTGACTTGGCCAAAAATCAACAATGCCACCACTCTCTTCACCGCGCCCCTGCCATCGGTCGAACCTGCCCGACGCTCGCATCTGCGCGACGCACAAGACAGCCGAACCATCCTCACGATCCGACCAGTGAAGCCTCGTGTGTGGAGCTGGATGACGCAGAAAAGGTCTTGGTAGATGTCGGCACTGGTTATTTCATTGAGGTTAGCATAATTATTAATTAATGTCATATAATATGAATTATGGATTGTTTTTGCGTAATTATTGTAACTTACTATGTGTAAAGGGGGATTTTTGAGTCCACTTTTTTTATAAGGTTTGGATACTAAAAGCATAAACTTTTCAAGTGCTTTTGCTATCACGTTGGCTGCTTTTTTTTTTTTGAAGATTACACAATCCTTTCTTTGGCCAACTAGTCTTATGTATGAAATTTGATATGTCAGCTATAAAAGATGATGAATATAAATGTCTTCAAGGACTTAGAAATAAGGGAGCAACATTGGCCTTTTCATTATAGATAAATGGTAATAGAACATTCCTGATCAAGTCAGAGAGAGATTAACTTTTTTGAAAATAGAATTGTCTCTTCATCTCTATACTTTTTTTTAACCCTATTTCACTTTTGCCTTGTGAGTATTATTATAGTCTCATTTAGTATCTTAGTAGGAAGTGAACTCGTGAACTGAGTAATAGTTATTGGAAGCATGATGTTTTACTTATATGAACATTTACATGCAATTATTATGGACAGTAAAGAAAGTTTGCGTCTGAAATATCTGATTTGAAGAAATAAACTTTAGACAAGCATGGTATGATTTTCTCTCTGTTAAGTGCAATTAGCTAAAATTAGACAAAAAAAACATTAAATTTAATTAAAATTAAGCTTCAAATGCACTGCAAATTCATGTAAATATCACCCGAATCACACCTCAGTAGGAAATTTGTATGCTTTTTGTGTATATCTACAAAGAGAAACTTGGTACTGATTTCAAATCTCCTGTTGGATCCCTAGTTTTTTGCTTCAACTTGAGTTTGTTTGTTGCTCGAACTAGTCGAGCAAATATCTTTGGTCAGTTTATATTCGTATTTTCTAAGCATGTTATTGTTGATGAACTATGTAAATTAAGTTTCACCCATAATTTAAGGAAAATATCATTATTCGCGGTAATTTATTTTTAATCAGTCATTATAATTATTTTTTGAGTTTAATGATCTTATTTGGATGTGTATGTCAAGTATTTGAGGAAAATTATATGTGGAGAACTAGAAAATTATTTTAAAGCGTGACCGGGATTTTTTGCTTCTTCAAGATATGGATAAAAGTTGGATGAGACTGCCGAGGTATAGTAAACAGTACTGGGATGGAGTTGAGAAGTTTCTAGACTTTGCATTTTCTAATTCAGCAACAAATGGTATGATTTTGTGTCCATGCATAGAATGTAAAGTTGGAAAATGTGTGAAAAGAGATAATGCACGTGAACATTTGATAGTTAAGGGATTTATTAAAGGATATGATAATTGGATAGCTCATGGAGAGTTTTCGTCCAATCATGTCAATGCTTCATTTCCTATTGATGTTGGAACTTTAAATGATGAGATGCATGGTTTAGTTCATGATACTTTTGGAGTTCCACAAGATGATACAGATTTTGATAGTCCATTGGGGCCCTTTGAAGATGCGAGAAATAGTAATGGAGTTGCTGAAAAATTCTACAAGTTAATTGATGACTCTCAAGAGAGGTTATATAAAGATTGCGAGAATTTTTCGAAACTTTCATTCATCATACGTTTGTTGCATATTAAATGCCTCGGTAAATGGAGTAACAAACATTTTAATATGCTATTGGAGTTATTGAAAGACACCTTCCCATATGCGATGGCACGCTGAAGGTCGTACTAATGATGGGAAAATGAGACATCCGGCTGACTCCCCTAGTTGGCAAACATTTGATGACAAGTATCCTGAATTTGCTAGTGATGCACGCAATGTAAGACTAGGGTTAGTTTCGGATGGATTTAACCCATTTGGTAATATGAATGTATCACACAGTACGTGGCCTGTTATTCTTGTACCGTACAATCTTCCGCCATGGATGTGTATGAAGCAACCATATACCTTGTTATCATTATTAATTCCCGGTCCATCAGCTCCTGGAAACAACATTGATATTTATTTGCAACCGCTTATTGCTGATTTGACAGATTTATGGGTAGAGGGAATCGAGACATATGATGCATCAAGTAAAAATAAATTTCAGTTGCGTGCTAGTTTACTGTGGACAATTAGTGATTTTCCTGGTTATGCAAATCTGTCTGGATGGAGTACTAAAGGTGAACTTGCTTGTCCAGTATGTCATAAATTCACATGTTCTTGTTGGTTAAAACATGGTGGAAAACATTGTTATATGGCTCACCATAGATTTTTAGACAAGGATCATGAATTTCGGAAGAGCGCTTATACTTTTGATGGGTCAAATGAGGATGAAAGACCTCCACCACGACTATCGGGGAATAATGTGTTAGCAGAATTGGAAAACATAAACTTTAAATTCGGAAAGAATGTTAATTCTAATCCGAAATTGCCTTTCAATTGGAAGAAGAGGAGCATTTTCTTTAAATTGCCTTATTGGAAAGATAATGTGGTAGGTCATAATCTTGACTTTATGCATATTGAGAAAAATGTGTGCGAGAGCATTTGTTCTACATTGCTTGGCATGGATGGAAAAATGAAAGACAATCTTAAATCACGGCTTGACTTGAAAGAAATTGGGATTAGACAAGAGCTTCATCCTCTTCCAAAAGCGAATGGTAAGGTGTTCTTGCCTCCTGCACCCTTTACCATGAACAAGAAGGAAAAAAGCATGTTTTGCAATGTGTTGAAAAGGGTTAAAGTGCCTGATGGCTATGTTTCCAATATTTCACGGTGCATTCAATTAAAATCACCTAAGCTCATTGGACTCAAAAGTCATGATTATCATATTTTGATGCAACAATTATTACCTATAGCATTGAGAAAGACTTTGCCAAAATCAGTGCGTAATCCTTTGATCCAGTTGAGTCGATACTTTAGGGAACTATGCTCTAAAGTAATTAATCCATCTAATGTGGTTCGTTTAGAACGAGAAATTGCTGTTGTACTTTGTCAATTAGAAAGGGTGTTTCCGCCATCATTTTTTGGCATAATGGTTCATCTAGTTGTTCATTTGGCAACTGAAGTAAAGCTTGCTGGACCAGTTCACTATCGTTGGATGTACCCAGTTGAAAGGTAATGACTATGTTTTCAATAATGTTTAAAGTGATAACTAATTCAAGTTATATTTAGCATTGATTGTTTAATGTGACATTTCAGGTATTTAGGCACATTAAAATCATATGTTCGAAATAGAAGTAGACCAGAAGGTTCAATCGCTCAAGGGTATGTAGCTGAAGAATGCTTGACATTTTGCTCTTTGTACCTAGCCGACTATGTGGAATCAAAATTCAACAAAACAATGAGAAATGAGGATGTGACTCAATGTGCTGCACCAGGATTGGATGTATTTACTGTTGAAGGTCATGCTCTTGGAAAGGGAACTTCAAAGAATTTTGGAGATGAAATACTAAAAAAGGCTCATCAATACGTCTTATTTAATTGCAAGACAGTTGAGCCATACATTCAGTAAATGTCTTATTTTAGTAAAGACTACTCGTAGTTAATTTGTTTTTAACTTCTTCAAATTATAAACTATGGACACTTGATTATGTTATTTATTATAGGCAACATCTTAGAGTAGTCGAAGAAAACCATCCCCACGCTCCACGCCATCAAATTGAACGTTTTCATAGTGAAAATTTTGTGAAGTGGTTTTCAAATCACGTAAGTATTGTTCATTTACAATACCTATGTTCCATTATATCATTCATATCTCTATCATCACATTATTTCTTTTGTAGGTAAAAAGCCTAACATTACCAGAACAAGATCCTATATGTCAAGATCTGAAATTGCTTGCGAGGGGCCCAGACGCGACATGAGTAACTTATGAAAAATATATTGTAAATGGCTTTAGGTTCCACACAAGGAGAGTAGAGGAAAAGAGAAAAACGCAAAATAGTGGAGTAACTGTCAAAGCTATGACTTCAAGTTTTTCTAGTACAAGGGATGATAATCCAATCTTAAGTGAGCTGGACTATTATGGAGTTTTAGTAGATATCATTCAGCTGCAATATGTGACTCGCAATGTTGTTTTATTTGGATGTGATTGGGTTTCAAAAGGCCAACGATTAAAACAAGATAGTGATGGATTTACTCTTGCTAATTTCTTAAATGTTAATCCTCATACTAAACCTTTCATTTTATCATCTCAAGCTTCTCAAGTATTCTATGTAGCAGATCCAGTTGATACTAAGTGGAATGTTATCATTACCACGGCTCCTAGAGGTGCTTATAATATGCAATCCGTAGCAGATGTTGAAACCTATCTGCAGAGCAATATATGCAATCCTGTAGATGACAATGAGAGTGAAGAAGAAGGATGGGTTCGCGAAGATACAGAAGGAGTTGAAGTTGAATCAAGTGGTGAATCTGAATCGGATGATGATAGCTCAAATGAGAAAGTAAGTTCATTTTGCCAGACTTATTTACTATGACTTTTATGATTTGCTGTATTAACTTAAGATAATATTGTCTTATGAGTAGTTGTTGCTGAACTTGCAACACTCAACAAACCATAACTAATATGTTCACTTGTTCTTTTATTCTATATTTTGCAGGATTCCCCTAAAGCTGCTCCTATAAAGAAGGCAGCTGCATATGTAACCCAGGTACTACTGCTCTTTTGGGTCTTTGTTGCGTTCATTTTTTTCTATAGTCTCTTCAAGCTTCTAAATACATTTTTTATTTTTAACTTTTTATATATTCTAGATACACAAGATTTACTAATTAGAGATTTTATTTTCATGCAAAGTAGGCAACTTCTGATGACAGTGATGATGATGACAACAATTCTGAAGAAAGTGAGGATGATGATAATTGTGAAGAAAGTGAGGATGAAGAACCTCAGAAGAAAAAAATCAAGTCCCCTATGTGTGTTCTTAGATTCCTAATTTCATTACAAGTGATAAATGTATTTATTCAATCACGCACTAACAATTTTCTTGTTGACAGGCCGCCGCAAAGAGAAGCAGTAGTTCAGAGGAGTCATCTGAAAAAGACTTATTAGAGGAGGAAGAAGATGTAAAGCCTTCCAAAATCGCAAAGAAGAATGTGAGTGCTGTTGACTGTCATAATGATTCACTTTATGTTATTATTTGAGTTATTGTAAACATTATCGACTATTTTGCACTGTGACCTATTTTGATCATCATAATTTTTGTAGATGTGATTAGTTAGTTAATAACCTTGGAGAAAATGAGATTTCATATCATCATATCATTTGATTGTATGAAGTGCATAATGCTTACTGCTAGCTACTTGGTATGATGCTTCTCTGGACATGAGTATATGCTTAATATGTGCATTTTGCTTTATTAGTTCTTGATAATACTAATATATAAGGTAAATAAGTCAGTCTTTCTAAAAGCAGTGGTTAGATTTTAGTTGTTGACTATGCAAGTATTGATGAAATATCTCATTTTCTTACTCCCTCTCTTTGTTGTTAGTGTTTTACTCTGGGTTGTAAATTAAATAACATATATGCTATCTCTGGAAATAAGTATTTCATCTAATATATGAGGTAATAAGCTAGACTATATAAAAGGAGTGGTTAGATTTTTGCTGATTAGCTTCAAATTTTATAGTTCCTCTTTTCCTTTTATTGTTTTCAGATATGAAGGAGGCAAAAAATGGAGGATGTGGTGGTAAATATTTGAAGAACAATGGCTTGGTTACTGGCATCTGAGGAGCTACACTCAATTTACTCGTTTTTACTTTGAGTAGTTGAGATTGAACTTGTGGTTGAGAGTAGACACAATTATGCTACTATTTTGACTCTTGGTTGTAAATTTAAACATTATATATGATGTCTCTCTCTAGGAGTATTTTCTCTTGTGGGATACTCTTTGATTATGTTCAACTATTATGTATTCTCTCACGGTATTACTTATTAGTAATTTATATTCTTAGCTAATCTGAATTTTTGTGCAGACCCAATATTTTTTTATTAATTTGTTTTATGATTTTCTAGGAACTTGAGTTTAGTATGTACACTTTATTGTTATAAACTTTGAATTCTTGTAATGTTGCGCAGATATTTGAACTACAGATACTCAATTTTATTCTTTTATGTTAATTTTTTATTT
>JAPKLY010001829.1:0-34220 GCA_026898435.1 Prunella vulgaris
GGGAGATTTGGAAGAAAAAGATATTATCTAGTTGAGAGGTTTAAATAAAGTAACAAAATACTAGAGCTTCGGGATTCCACTTTAGATAAAAATACTAGAGTTATGATCTTGGTTATCTTTGATAACTCAATCGAAATCTAACAATCAAGTGATTTCAATCGGAAGATATAACTTTGAGCACATATAATACTTTTGAAAAGTACCTTTAGAAATTCGAACAAGTTTATAAAATCAATAGTTGATATGTAAAACTAAGCATTTGTTGTGCCAATAAGTCTACAACAAATCAAAGTAATGACACATCAAAACCTCTCTTAAAAACTCTTCAAATGACTAAAGGATTAAAACTTTGAAAATCTTTATTGAATAACCAAGAACATTACTAATACTTTACTAAAGCTTCATCCCTAACTCTAGTAAAATATTTAGCTACTCATACTAATACAATAAGAACTCATATTTCTAAGAGAGATACTAGACTAAGATAGAAGGATTACAAGGAAAATGGGATGCCTTCAAGGGTTGCTAAAGGGCTCTTTATATAGGCCTCCAAATAGTGAATCATGTAGACTTTAGCAACCAATTCACGTGGCCTGTAAACATCAGTAATTTAATTGCCCTTTCGGTCTGAATTTCATCTTGACTTCTGAATGAAAGTTGTAGGCCGTTGGATTATATTTCCAAGGAGTCTAAGATCTCCAAAATTGGATCTCTATATTGTGAGTTATGACCATAATAGTGGAGTTGGTAAAACTGGATTGTTTTTCTCCGCGAATTTATGGTGGTCTATTGAAAAGCAGATATCTCAGCTTGCACAAAATCAACGCCTTTAATATTTCTACTGTGTCTTGATGAATTTCTTGGCTAACAAATGGATTTGGTCTTGTGTAAATTGGACTTTTGTGTGAATTATGGTGAATTATTTCCCAACATGTGTACTGAGATGGCGGAATTCTGAAGCCCTGCATTGATTGTCATTTTGACCATTGAAGCCGGAACTTTTGACACTTGAGCCATGAATACAAGTTGTAGAGTAACGAATTAGTGATCAAATACAACTGGAATTGGTTCAATTGGTTTAGTGAGGCTCCAGATATTGTGCAAATACGAAAATGTGTTTTGAGTCCAAACATTGGACAGAATTGGAGTCTTCACTTTTGAGTACAAATACAATCCAAACATGTAAAATTGGATCACTAAAGTGTCTTAAGTATTTAGTACATTGTCTTAGGTGTTCAATATCATAAAATTTGGATAAATATAACTCCACTTAAGACCTCAACAATATACAATAGACATAATGGTTAGGTTGAATTATACATATGCTTCTTATTTAAATAGAAAACATAAATACTTATAACTAATTAGAAAGTGTGAAATTATATATAAATACGCTAAACAATACATTATAGTACACAAAATAATACACAAAATAGGTAAAATACATGCATACTTAAACGCTAATCATTAATCCTATGCATGAATTAGTGAACTTGTTGAATTAGTTCTCTTATTAATGACTTGTATGAATGTTTTGGATGTTTAATTGGAATGTATGGCTTATATGTTTAGCAATGAAGTGAGAATTGAGCTATAAGAACCTTATCCATACCAAGTGTTTGATGTTTGGCTTGTATGACCAATGAGAATTGCATATTAGCCTAGACCTCTTAATTGGAGAATTTGGTGTTGTAGAGAGATCTAGACATCCAATAGAGCCCTTAACTTGTGTTGTAGAGAGATCTAGACACTAGTTGGCTTGACTAAGACACCAAGAGAAATTTTGCGTGCTGGGATGGATAGGACACTAGAGGAACTATAGTAGGATTACTTCCATGCACACACACCACTTTTGCTCATTTCCTTGAGGTGATAGCTAGATTTACTTTGCTTTGTTAAAGTAGATAGAAACCATGATTGTTTTCTTGCTTTCCTAGCTATTAGCCTTTCGTATACATTCAATGCTTGCTTGATATCGCATCGTTTCCCTGTGTTCGATATTTAACTTGGTTAACTTGCCACGACAACAACGATCATGTTCACTTGCGTTAAAATCATTCACGATTTTGGCAAACAAGTTTTTGGCGCCGTTGCCGGGGAAATGGTCTCTTTATCAAGGTAGTTGATGTTTGTTTACATTTCTTTTCTTTATTTTGTTTCTTTGTTTGTTTTGACTATTCTTGGTGAGTGTTGATACTTGCTTATTTTTGTATGAGTGAACTTACTCTAAGATGGATGGATACAACCACTACTCGTATCCTCCAAAATACACAAACCCTCCTCAACCATACACATATCAACCTCATCCATATTCACCATCTCCATATCAACCACCACCTCAACAATCCTACTACCACCCGTACCAAAATCCCTATCCTTATTCCTCTCACTATACATGTCCATATTCCTATCCTTTTCCTCCCCACATGTCTAAGGAAGAAGAAGTAGAAAAAGAAGACATATATGATCTAATTGATAGATTTCTTGGAGAGAATCAAGATTTAAATGAGGAATATTTCAAGTTAATCTTGAACTACAATGAAAAAGGATCTTATACCACATCTTCGTTCACTATTTGTACTAAATCTCTTAATGTTGAAATTTATGATTCTACTTCTTTTTCTAGATTTGATAGGAATCAAGAACAAAGAAGTGAAGGAGAAGGAAAGAGATGATTCAAGAGGAGGAAATGTGGAAGAACTAGAAGAGGTAGATGAAGGTCCACTCATGGACATGAGCTTCATTGAAGAAAAACAACAAAATGAAGTGGAGGAGGAGCCTACAATTGAAATGAGCATTTCTAAACCCTTAAACTCTTCTACTTGTGCTTTAATTGATAATGTTGTTTATTGTGAATTTGTCTTACCTCTTGAGTTGGTAGATCGTAAGATTGAATCCTTTTGAATATGTTTGATAGTGAGAAATGGTGGTGGATTAGGTTGAGAAGAGATGAGGAGAAAATTGCATGTGCTTATAAATTCAAATTGATAAGGAAAGTAGGTGTTTGGGGTAGAAATCCTACATGTTTCCTTGATCATGATGCTATGAGATTAGAGTTGGATGGCATGAATGATAAATATCCTCGGCCATTTAGCTAACATTGGTGTCGTCTGGGTAGGGGAAGTTAAATCCAACCACTAGATGGGAGGCAACCCATCCTAAAATGTTTTCTTCCTTATAGGATTACTTTATAGATTAGATAGTTTCATATGAGGTAGTGTGTTCTCTTACCTTGGTTGGTGCATGTGATTTACCCTAGTTTGGGGGTGTTGCCTCTTGGTATATATTGTTATTTCTTGGTTTAGTTGAGCTTATTCATTAGTCGGGTCATTGATTCATGGCAAATCCTATTTTCATCACTCTTTTCCAAACTTTTAGGATCACGATCTGAAAAAGTTTGGGGGGTGTGTTCGTTCTTCAAATTTTGATTTGCAATGATAATTGATGTGATTTGTGAGCTCTAGAAAGGTGTGATGAGGATATTTCTCTTCCTACTTGGCCAAGAAGGACATTTTCGTGTAAGTGGCAATTCACTCTCCTATTCTTAATCCCAACTCAAGGTATGCATTTACACTTATCTCTTCTTAATTGTTTCTATTCTTAGGTTTAGTTTGCTTGATTGTAAATTGCTATTTTTAGCTTAATTGTGATTCTTGTGGTATTGTGCTTTAATTTTAGCATTGCATGATCTTTTCTTCACTTTTGCCAAACTTTTTAGACCCTTGGTCCAAAAAAGTTTGGGGGTGTGTTCGTTTCGTAAATCTCATTACAATGCTATGCTTTTGATGATTTATAGTGCTTTCTTGATGGTTTGTACCATATGCTTATGTTGATGACTTATTTTGCTTGTTATGATTGCCATAATGTTGCTAGGTTAGAGTAGTGTGGCATGAGATATGCTTATGATTGTGTGAATGATGTTGATAGTTCATGTTAGATGTAGTGGACTTATAACTTGATTCATGTCTTGTTTAGTTTGTAATTGATTATGTGATGTTTGATACTTTGATGATGTGAGCATGTTTGATATGATATGAGTCATGATCACCCTATACCCGTGAGTTTTAAGCTATTGATGCCCGTTTCAATCTTGAACTGATGATATTCTTTGATGTGAGTTCCACACACATACATGTTACTCTAAAACTTGGCTTTGGTCTTATTTGAGGCTACACTAGACATTGAGTTCACATGATATGATTTGAGATATTTCTTTGATTTAAATTGAGCTACTTTGCCATATGAGCCTACCATTGATATTATTATCCATTGCTTACCATTTTGTGCCTATAGACCTTTCCTTTGACTAACCACACTTTAAGCCATTTTCCTTACTTTTTGGAACTCTCTTGTCCCTATGATTAGTAGAGTGAAAAGAAGGAAGGAAGATTGGTGATTTGATGAAGAACTTGGTGGCTAAAGTGGAAAGAAAATCAAGTTTGTATGGATTGATGTGAAAATGTGCAAAGGCAAGTGCTAGCAAAGCTTAAAGAAAAAGGTTAACTTTTGATGAAATTGTGGTCAAGTTTGACTTTGATATGCGTATGGTTAAAACTTGTCAAAAAGGGAAGAATGATCTTTGAAAGTGTGATTTTGAAAGAGCATGAAGATGAGATTTCTATTTGCATGAAGATTTGAATGGTTCTTACATGATTCCTTCTATGCTTTACTAATCATACTTAGTCACTTTTATCCATATATTCCTTCCCTACCAAAGAGCCAACACTACAACCTTTAAAAGTCCTCATTGATGTGTGAATGATTTGTCATTTCAAGTGGTGGAGAATGGAGACTTGAGCCAAGCTTATGGTAGTATGTGTATGTGGTGTGATGACTGAGAGACCTTATACACTTGAGGGTTGAGCTAAACACTTATCATGTGAGGATCATGACTCATTGATTTGACATCTTGCTTGTTGATTCATTACTGATGGTTGATTAGATGAGATTGAATTCTAGACTTACATGATATTGATTGATGATTCCATGGCATTTGATCTTGTACTTGATGCTCCATTGATACAATTATTCCCCTATCTTATCGCTTCGTTGCTCGAGGACGAGCAACAATCTAGTTTGGGGGTGTGATTAGGGTCATAATTGCATCTTTTTGCATCCATTTCTCTATGGTTTTCATGTGCTTATGTTCATATTTGACCCTAAAATGCTATACTTTGTGCATTTAACCCTTTTTGGCTAGAAAGTTATGTTTTGTAGTGAAAACGAGCAAAACTGGCAAAAGACGAGCAAGTTCATAAAAATCCAGAAATTGTGAGTTGATCCAATGGAGGCAAATTATATACCATGTTGAAGAGTTCGAAGACAGGGTTGCAACAGAAAAAGAATCGAGTCAATCAGAGCTCTAGAACTCAAGATATGAAGAAAACAAGAAGTCGAGGATCAACCGAACGGGATCGAGTGACCAGCAGCACGGGATCATGCAATAAGGTCTCTGGTTCGTTCAGCTAAGGCTGAACGAATGCCTTGCACTAATTCATTCGTTCGGCCACCTCCACAGGATCGTTCACATGTCCATTTTTGCACACTTTCGAGGGTTGTTTCGTCTTTTCGCGCGTTTAATAAAGGGCATTTTGGACTAAACATTGTGGGCACTATAAATACCTCAAGGATCAGATTCTCAAGTCATCTTAGTCATAATTTCATCATTATTCATTAGTTAGATCATTAGGTAGTTTTAGAGAGAGAGATTAGAGGTTACTTAGTGGGTTCTGTTGGGACAATCTGAGTATTTTGATTAGATCCCAAAACCCCTGATGAATTTGCCTAAGTACAGTTGTTCAAGATTGTCTAGTTCAGGATAGTCAGGTTAGGGATTCAGTTCAGGGGGAACGTGTTGAAGACTGAAGAATATTGGAGTCGACCCAATTATTTGAAGTCTGAAGTGCAATTCATCCTGAAGAAGGTCAGAGTCAGTCTTGCTGAAGATTGCCTGAACTGAAGCTGAAGACCGAAGCTTGAAGATCCATCCTGAAGACAATCCGGAGTTCCATTGACTGATGTTTCTACTGAGTTAGTGAAGAGTAAGTGTAACCTATCAGGATAGAACTTAGTTAGTGAAGAGTAAGTGTAACCTATCAGGCCGAGCTGAATGCTCGTAAGACTTGACTTAGGCCTTTGGTCAGTTTATCTGACTCATGTAAGTCCAAAGCAAAAAGGTTACACATACTGAGCTAAATAATCTATCAGGCCGAGCTGAATGCTCGTAAGACCTGACTTAGGCCTTGGTTCAGTTTACCTGATCCATGTAAGTCCAAAGCAAAAATGTTATTTATGCTATGGGACAAAGAGACAAAAAGAATATCAGTAAGACTCCGATAAAGACAAACATTCAGGCTGAGTTATTAACAAGAGACTCAGAGTATTGAATGTATGAGGAAAAACAAGTGTCAGGTGGTCAACTAGTCGTTTGTACGGAGAGCCAATGATCTTTCGACACGCATGTATGGAGTCTGCGCAGCAGTTAATGCGGCATTTAATGCTTCCCAGAGTTGCAAGCGGCAGGACAAAGATTGCCAGATTAAGCATGGTAATTAGGTCAACAGTACATCTAGCCTGCAATTACCCTAAATAGGAAAGATTTGTAAAGATCTACTCCAACGGATCTTTTTCAAATCTTACCTATAAATACAGAGAGTCTTGCACCCATTCAAGGCTAACGGGGAATTTCCAAGAGAACCTCTCAAGAATCCAAGCACTCAAAGCATACTTTGAACAACACTCTGCAATTAAATTTCCCTAGTGTTGTAGTAGGATTCACTCTGTATTTGCTTAGTCTGATAGCTCTAATCTTTAGCATTGCTTTGTATTGCTAGGGCTATCCTCATTTGGAAACCAAGAATACCAAACCACTCAGGGTGTGAGATTGGTTGGTTAGAAGGACAGAGACTTGTAAAACCACCCAGGGGTCAGTTCCTAAGAGAGTAAGTTGGCTATTCGTGTCCCTTGGCACATAAAAACCAAGTACCTATCCTCAGGGTTTTGAGGATAGTTTCCTGTTAAATCAGGTCGTGGATGTAGGAGTTGGTTATCTCCGAACCATGTTAAAAAGACCCTTGTGTGCTGATTTACATTCTTGCTCAGGATCATAACTATCATCATATTAAACTGAGCATACGACATTGTTTAGAAAACTATCAGGACTGATTCTTCATCCTGATCAGTAAAACTGTGCACCAGCCTTAACCACCATTTACTAAGCAAACTCAGAGAAAACATTTTCAGAAACTAAAACGAGTAGATTCTAAGGGCTCACTTTTCGCACGTACTCTAGCTTACTGAGATAGTAGTCCAACTGACTTGCTTCTGAGCAGTCAGTAGGTTTGTTATCTCTACTGAGCTTCTGAGCACATTACTCACACTCAGCCTATCTGACTCCATTACTGACTTGTCCCTGTTGCCCCTGCGGACTATCAGTTTTGCTGAGTATCATCAGGATCTTCCTGACTGAGCGTGTTAGAGCATTTTTCTGAGTATTCCAAAAAATCTGACATCAGTGTATTCCCCCCATACACTGATTATACTCATTTCGGGACCAACAAGTGGTATCAGAGCAGTGGTTCAAAAGACCACTGACTTTGTTTACCAACAGTTTCTAAGGAGAAACTTTTGGTGGTCAACTGAACAGATCTTGTTTCTGAAAACTTGCATTCATGGCATCCGGTTCTAAGCGTCTTGAAGGCAGTCTTCCTGAATTCTCTATTGATAATTATGATTATTGGAAATTCAGGGTCCTTGCACATCTCTACTTCATCCATGATCAGATGGCCCAGGTGATTGAGCATGGTCCTATCAGATTTATGAGGAGTCTTCAGACCACCTGGCCCATAGCTGGTAATGTCCCTATTCCGGCTGCCGGAGATGAGCTAGTGGAGAGGTCCGCGCTTACATCTGATCAGATTAAGCAAATTGGACTGGATAATGTTGCGAAGAACATTATACTCCACACCGTTTCTTATGAGAATTCGGTTAGGTTCATGCATCTGACAACTGCGAAGGAGATCTGGGATGCACTCAAGGAGATGAGTGAGGGCTCAGAGAAGATCAAGGAGAACAAGCGTGATCTTGCTATCAGGAAGTTTGAGGCCTTTCAGATGTTGGAAGGAGAATCCATCGATCAGATGGAAGCTCGGTTCATTAAGATGATGAACGAGCTAGCAACCCTTGGGAAGGACTTCCCAAGAGGGAGGTGTCGTCTAAAATCCTGAACTGTCTCCCTGAAAGATGGGACACATGAGTGATCTTGCTGAAGAACACTCAGGACCTCACAAACATTCCTTACTCTCACCTATTCTCAGAGTTAAAGGCTCTGGAATTCGACCTCGATAAGAGGAAGAAGAAGGGTGCTATCAGTGAGGAGGTGAGTGAGGAGAAGACACCTGAGAAGGAAAAGAGCATGGCTCTTAAAGCTACTCCTGAGCCTGAGGCTGGATCTGGCTCGAAATCACTCAGAGATATGAGCAAGGATGAGCTAGCCCTGGAGTATAGCCTGATGGCACGGAGATTCGAGAAGCTGAACTCTCATTTTGGCAGGTATAAGAAGTTTATACTGACTCTCATAATCTCAGGTATTCCAGCCCCAGGAGATCGAGTCCCCGGAGGGAAGAAAGCAGGGGTTCAGATTCCAGGAGAGAGAGAGAGGGGCCTGAGCGGCACAGAGATGAGAAGAGGAGAGATGATGCTGATCCCAGAAGATCCAACTCCAAGCCTGAAAGATCATCAGGGAGCCAGAGGGAGTCATCAGATAAAAGGTACACTGATAAAAAGGGTGTTTCTGATGTAGATCAGTGTTACCACTGCAAGAAGACCAGACATTATCAGTATGATTATCCGGAGCCCAGTCCTCGAGAGAGAGAAGATTGGAGAGCGAAGAGAGAGCTCAGGGCATCAAACCGGAGAGCTATGCTTGCTGAGGATTCCTCAAATTCAGATGGCCCAGGACGCCGGTCCCCTGAACTCTTCTCCGATGAGGAGTATGATGGTCTCTGCCTAATGGCAGATGATGAGGTATGTTCTTCTGCCTCTTCTCCTGATCACGTACCTGAGCTTAGCTCAGACTCAGTAGGAGAACTCGACCTTCAGCTCGCCCTAGAGCAATTGATGGTTGACTTCTCAAGGCTGTAGGAGACTCATACTCACACAGTGGATGTGAATGCACAACTGAGTGGGGAGAACGATCGGTTAACTGAGTCTCTTAGATTGAGAGATACTGAGAAAGCCCTCAGACTAGTAAATCTTCAGGAAGAGTTGCTTCATGCTCAGAATAAGCATGATGAAACTCCTCTAGAGGTTGAAAGACTGAAAGGTGTAATCAGTTCACTGATTGAGACTCGTGGTACTGATCTGTTCCTCGCTCAGGAATAACTGATGATTGAGCGAACTGCTCTGAGAGAGATGTTCGAAACTGAGTGGCAAGCTCACCTTTGTGCTGAGCAAACTGCTTGGGATCTTGAGCTGATCTCAAAGGAGAATGCTCATGAAAAACTGGTGCTTCACTACACCACTGAGATTGAGGCTCTGAAAAAGGAGAATGGGCACCTTGAGGAAAAGCTGAAGAAGTTACACACATCTACCCAAGTGGTTGATGACTTAACAAGTTTCTCTCAGCTGACCGATGGTGCTAAAGCTGGGTTAGGCTATGATGCCTCAAAACACCAAAAGGGCAAGAAAAAGAGAGGTGCTTCAGGGAGCAACTCTCGGAAAAAGTTTGTCCCTGCCCAAACTGATGACAAGGGCTCTAGTGATACTCATCAGGACAATGGCAAAGGGAAGGAGAAAATTCCTGCTGAACATGTCAGGCAAAGGACTGAGAAACAAAAGCCAAAATCAAAGGGAAAGGCTAATGCTTCTCATCCTGAGTCGAGGAAGACAGACCAAGGGAACTCCAAGGCTCAGCCTAGGAACCCTCAGGCTGGAAAGAACTCCGCCCCAAGTACTTCTCAGGCTCAGCCTAGAAATGCTCAGGCAAGGCCGAGGAATACTGAGGTCCAGAGGCCTCAGACAGGGCACAGGGCCCATCAAGAGCGTCTCATTCCTCAGAGGAGAAGGAAAAACCAAATGGCCCCTGAAAGGCAACGGAGACCTGACTCCGATAACACTCAGGCCAGACCTCAAGTGCCTAGAGGTCAGGCCCGAGCTGCTCCTTCCCAGGACCAACGTTAGCCCAACGCACCCAGGCCTAGGAGGAACAGGAGGCCCGCCCCCAGGAATCAATCCAGGGCTCCTGAGACTCAGGCTGACACCTATGCACCCTCAACTTCCCAGACACAAAGGAAGAAGAGGATTGTGTATGTTGATGTTTCAGGGAGACAGGTTTACACTTCTGATGCCATCAGAATTGTAAAACTAATCTGGATCCCGAAGGGTATGGCTGACTCTGTAGGACCCAATACGAGATGGGTACCTGAGGCCTGATTCTTTTCAGGTCGCTGCGGGCTACAAGAAGAAGAAGGAGGATCAGATGAAGGACTGGTACTTGGACTCAGGATGTTCCAGGCACATGATCGGATTTCGTGATCTCCTTCAGGACTACGTAGCTCAGGAAGGCCCGCAGGTAACCTTTGGTGATAACTCTAAGGGTTTCACCAGTGGATTCGGTACCCTTGTTGTTGGTTCTGTTAGAGTGCTTAATGTATCCTATGTTGAGGGTCTTAGGCATAACCTGCTTTCGGTCAGTCAGTTTTGTGACCGAGGATATAGTGTGGAGTTTACATCTAACATATGTCTTGTGAAGGACAAATCTACACTGCAGGTTCTGATTAAAGGTGTCAGGAGAGGGAATGTATATTTTGCTGACTTTAAGAGCAGCTCTCTTGAAACTTGTTTGGTCGCTAAGAGCTCATCTGAGCTCAGTTGGCTTTGGCATAAACGCCTGAGTCACTTAAACTTCAAGATTATTAACAAAATCTGTCGACTTTCTCTTGTAGAAGGTCTACCTAATGAAGTTTTTAGCAAAGACCATGTATACGGAGAATGTCAGGAAGGCAAGCAAACCAAAGCTTCATTCAAGCAGGAAGATGCCTTCTCAACTGACAGAGTGCTTCAGCTCCTGAACATGGATCTCTTTGGTCCGATTACTCCTGTCAGCATGAATGGTAGGAAATATACTCTTGTTGTTGTTGATGATTATTCCAGGTACACATGGGTGATTTTCTTGCTGAACAAGAAGGAGACTCAGGTCAAGCTTACGGAGTTACTCAAGAAATTGAGTACTGAACAGGGTTAGAGCATCGTCAGGATCAGATCAGATCGGGGAACTGAGTTTATTAACTCATTATAACTGATTTTTGTACTGACCTTGGTATTGCTCATGAGACTTCTGCAGCCAGGACCCCTCAGCAGAATGTGGTAGCTGAGAGAAGGAACTGGACCCTGAAGGAAGCTGCCCGGACCATGTTGGCTGAGTCAGGACTGCCCAAGAAGTATTGGGCTGAAGCAATCAACACTGCTTGCTACACTCAGAACCGATCTATGCTGAACAAACAACATGCTCAGACACCTTATGTAACTTGGAATAAAAGGAAGCCTCGCATCTCCTATTTCCATATTTTTGGGTGTAAGTGTTTCATCCTGAACAATGGGAAAGACCAGCTGAAAGCCTTTGATAGCAAATCTGATGAGGGAGTTTTCTTAGGATACTCCTCAGTCAGCAAAGCTTCCAGGGTGTATAACTGTCGGACTCTTTGTGTGGAGGAAACACCTCATGTTGTGTTTGATGACACTGCATCAGTGCGTAGAAAACATGTTCCGAGTCCTGACAATGAGGGGGTTACCAAGAGGGTTACAAAACTGAGCCAGAAGAATCCTGAGTTCAAGATCAAAATGGTGAATGCTCCCAAGGAATGGGATGATGATGATGATGATGATGATCAGGATGGACCTCAGGCCAACCCTCAGCAAGCCCCAGCCTCGAAGAATGTTGTGTATCAGACGGAGGAACAGACTCAACCTGAGGTACGTACTGTCGGTGATGATGCTTCTGCACCTGAGACAGTTACTGAGACCAATTCTGTAGGGGGAAACAATGTCCCTGATATTGTACAACCCTCAGGAAATGACTCAGTATCCCCTGTTCTTGCTCGTTCCGCTTCGTTGCCTACTATTGTTGAAACTAACATTTCAGGTTCAGGCGAGGGAATGTCAGCAGCTCCCAGTGCAGCCATCAGCAGGAGGCGGTGGCTAGATGATCACTCATTGGCTGACATCATTGGTGATGTCAATGAGGGGGTCTGGACAAGGTTGTCCTTTGGTGAGAGTGCTATGTTTTGTTGTTTCTTGAGTGATCAGGAACCTAAAAACATAGAAGAAGCTCTCGCTGACCCCAAGTGGATCCTAGCCATGCAGGATGAGCTCAATCAGTTTGAGCGGAATCAGGTTTGGGAGTTAGTTGATAAACCTAGGCGTCAACATGTTATTGGCACTAAGTGGGTCTTCAAGAACAAGAGGGATGAGAAGAATGTTGTCGTCATAAATAAGGCCAGACTAGTGGCAAAGGGTTAGTCTCAGGCCGAAAGAATCGACTATGATGAGATCTTTGCTCCGGTCGCAAGATTAGAGGCAATCAAGTTGTTTTTGGCATATGCAACATTCAAGAAGTTCAAAGTGTATCAGATGGACGTAAAGAGTGCTTTTCTGAATGGTGTACTAAACGAGGAGGTTTATGTGGAACAACCTCCAGGGTTCGAAGTTGGTGACAAGGTATATCACCTGAAGAAAGCTCTTTATGGCCTGAAGTAAGCCCCCAGGGCTTGGTATGATACACTCTCCCAGTTCCTGATAGACCACGGGTTCGTGAAAGGAATAGTGGACAGGACCCTCTTCAGGATATCCGAAGGGGAGAACATTCTCTTGGTTCAGATTTATGTGGATGACATAATATTTGGATCTCCTAATCTGAAGCTTTGTGAGAAATTCTCCAAGCTGATGACTGAGAAGTTTGAGATGTCAATGATGGGAGAGATGAACTTCTTTCTGGGTCTCTAGGTAAGGTAATCTGACTTCGGAATCTTCATAAATCAGTCCAAGTACACGATGGACTTGATTCAGAAATTCAGAGTTCAGACCAGCAAAATCTCAATCATTCCGATGAACATAAATGAGAAGCTAGATCCTGACAAAGAGGGAGCCTCAGTGAATCAGACTGAATATAGGGCACTGATTGGATCCTTATTGTACCTGATTGCCAGTCGTCCTGACATCACCTATGCAGTCGGAGTTTGTGCAAGGTATCAGTCTGATCCGAAGAAAAGTCATCTAGAGAGTGCCAAAAAGATACTGAAATACCTGAAGGGTACAGTCAACTTAGGACTTTGGTATCCCTCTGATGACAACCTAGAACTGACTGACTATTCTGATGCTGATTATGGAGGCTGTAGGCTTGATAGGAAATCAACCACATGCACATGTCAGTTTCTAGGGAGTAAACTGATCTCTTAGTTTTCTAAGAAACAAACCAGTGTTGCAACGTCTACTACTGAGGCTGAGTATATGGCGGCAGGCAGTTGTTGCTCCCAGATCCTTTGGTTGAAGCAACAACTGAGAGATTACCAAATAGAGGCCATTGAAGTCCCAATCTATTGTGACAATAATAGTGCCATTGCCATATCCCAAAACCCAGTCTTACACACAAGGTGTAAGCATGTAGACATCAGGCATCACTTTATATAAGGATGGAAAGGGTCCCTACTGACAAGCAGAGAGATGACATCCTGACTAAGGGTTTGCCTGAAACCAGGTTTGTTGAGTTGTCAGTAGAGTTAGGACTCCTTGACCCAGGCTTAGGGGATTCAGTATGAATCTCAGTTCAGTATGCATAAGGTCAGGGGGAGCAACTAACTAAGGATCAGTTTGGAAGGTCTGTAGAGAGAAGGTGAATGGTTAAAGGGGGAACAGTCAGTAAAAGGATGGTCAGTATATACTGACTAAAGTTCGGGACACTGAGTTCAAGGCTTGTCACCCTGATTAGGTCAAATGTGGTATCAGTCAGATATCAAAATCTGACTGACTGGTATGTTTCCTGAATTATTTTAGTCATCATATCTTGCTTACATCATCTTTGATACTGTCTGCCGAGTTGTCAAATCATATCTTTTTGTCGTACAATCTCAGCCGTTCATTTATTTTTGGTTATTATTTAATGCAATAATTTGAACTAAACGGACATCCTCTGACGCGCATTAAATGCGAAGGAGGAGGGAACTATTTCCGATAAAGTTTTTGAATTATGATCTTTTGAAATCCGAAACTGTCCAATCCACGTGCATGCAGCTTTAGGATTTAATCTCAACTGTTGAATATTAAAGGTCTTTTATTCTGAACCGTCCAATATAACTGAACTTTTAGTATAAGTAGGTGTCGATCTCACCCTGAGGAAACTTTCCACATTCTGAGATTCTTGCATCCTATACTATATTTCTCTCTCTAACTAATCTTTCAGATTTCAATGGCGCCTTCCAAAACCACCATGTTTCTTGCCAATCTGGAGGCACTGAAGGGCCAAGTCAACTGTGAGCCGATAGCTGATTTCTCATCTGGGCACCCAGACATCATGCCCATTCAAGAATGGGTCACGAAGACTGGTATTCTCGGCTGGGTCTCGAAGATGCCAGAGAAGTTATGTTTATCTCTGGTTGCTGGGTTCCTGATCAGGTTGTGGGAGAACGCAGAGGGTGAGTTGGTTTCTTCCATTCCTACCCAACACTCTGTTGAGGTTGATGGAGATACTGGGGTGAAGAGAACCTGGATCAAAATCAATGCCAGGAAGCTGGTCAGGGAAACCTTCAATCTGCCTCATTCTGAGGAGGAGAAGCAGTTAGATCTTCCCCATACTTATGGTATTGGGAAAGAGCAGCAGATTCTGAACTCTTTTGCTGATGGGAAACCTTTGATCAAGGCTAAACTGAACAAGTCTGTTCTGACTCCTGTTGCAAGGCATTTGCTAGACTTGGTTAGTCAGTCAATCATGGCAACTGCTGGAGGGAAAGAGCAAGTGTCTAGGCCGAGGTTGTACCTGATGAAAGCTGTGGTGGAAGACAAGCTTTTTGACTGGGAGGAGTTCTTCATTCAGCAGTTGGTTGCTGAGAGCAACAAGGTGATTGAAGGAGTTGATAGGACTTACACATTCTTGAAGCCAGTCCACTACGGTACTCGCATCTCTCTGATGCTTCTGACTCTAGCCCTTGGAGATCTGGATAGAGAGAATTTCACTGACCTGACTGGCAAGCAGACTCTCTACAAGAGCTTGTCAGCTGGGAAGAGCAAGTCAGTGAAAAAGAAGAGTGAGAAGAAACCTTCGGAGAAGAAGGAGTTGGAGAAGACCACTGCTACCATCAAATCCATTATTGTGAAGCTGAAGGACTCATCAAAGGCTAGGTCAGTATCACCGCCCAAGGACAGACTGACAAGGAAGCCCACTGAGGATGAATCATTGGAAGATGATATGGTGGGGGAGGATCCGAAGGGAAAGGTGAAGTCTGATCAGGGTTCTAAATTTTGAGAACGCTCAAGAACCAGCTCTAGTGGATGATCAGACAATTGCTCAGGAGATTGAGCAACAAGTGGCTCAAGAAGTTGAGCGAGAAGCTGGTTTGACTAAGGAACCAGCCATTGCTGCACCAATTCAGGAACCATATCTTGTTCTCGAAGGAGATAAAGCGGATGAGTAGATTCAGTCTGCACTGATCGCGGTTCGTGCAATGGTGGCTGGGTTGGAGATAACTCCTGCAGCTTCTGAGGAGAAGGGAAAGGAAGAGAAGGAGAAGGAAGTAGAGGTTCAGGGGGAACCTGACAAGGGGGAACCCATGGAGGTTGAGAGGACTCAGGTGGAGTCTGAGCATCAGTCTGAACCATCTAATGCTGAAGAGACACCACTGATGATTGAAATGCCTTGGAGATTCCCAGCTCCAGCTGAAGGCAGCCTGACTCCATTTGAAGTGCTGACCCGGTATCAGACTCAAAAGGTTGTCTCACAATATCTCTCGGATCTGACCGAAGCTCAGCAAGAGAAAGTAGTTCAGCTCCAAACGTATGCGATGACCAGAAGGGCAACCTATCTGGAATTTGCCACTGTCGTGGAGAAAAAGGGATGGGAACGACTTACTGAAGAGGAGGCTGCGTTGTTTGATGCTTTTCAGGTCAGATCTATCACTCCGCTTCTTAGGATAGATGATTTTGTTGCAACTGTCAGGAAAATCTATCCTAAGGCTGTTATTGATGAGCTGGAGAAGGCTGAAGGTGTTGGGATGGAACTAGTGAAAGTTCTAGAAGTTCAGGTGGAGGAAGGAGAGAAAGAGAAGGAAGTGATAATGATTGCTGAGGATAGTCAGCAAAGTGGCACTGAAGGGGTCAGTGCACCGGCCGATGAAGCACTCCCTGGACCCGGGACTGCTAAGGCTTCTGGAGAGGGTCCATCAGGTCTGGTCTGAGCAAACGACGGTTGGATCACTCAGCAATCCTTATATGTGAAAAACTCTTCACGAGCACTTACCAATCTTCACAGGCGGGTGATCGTTGTTGAGGGAAAAACAAGGAGGTTCAGTGACTCTACTGACCTCATCAGCAAAAGGATGACATTGCTGAATCAGGATCAGGTTCGCTTTGATGCAAAATGGGCAGAGGCGATGGCCAATCATGGAGCCATTGTTGGCACTGAGGTCACAGCAATTGCAGCCCAAACATCAGAGACACTTAACGCCTGCAACAAAATGACAGTTGATGCCCTTTCTGAGCAGGATGCAAAGTTCAATACTTTGCTGTGTCAAAAAGTGGAAGAAAAATTTGCTCAGATGAAGGGAAAAATCAAGGCGGAGTTGTTAGCTGAACTGACCGCCAAGATTCAATCAACTGTTGCTGAAACCTGTACCCCAATGAAGACTGACATCACCAAGGCCGTTTCCACTGAGGTCAAGGACCAACTGAAGATCTACGGTACTGAGGTCAATTAACTGATAGGTCGTATGCAAGATTACGAAGAGACTCAGCATGATATGTCTCACTGATTCGAATTTCTTGCCCAAGCCCTTGAGGAGGTCATCAAGAAAGTGAATGCTGATGATGCCAAAAAGGGGGAATCAACAGCAAGGAAGAAGAATCTGATTCAGTCAGTGCTGCAGAGAAAATCAGGTCTTGGTCCCAGTGGAGAGGAGAAGAAACGGACGAGGTCCGTATCTGCGGCTGAGGCAAGTCAGAGTCAGCCCGCTCAGAAAAAGCTGAAGCAGACTTTAGAGGATCCTTTGGCTACCATCTGGGAAGAATCGGAGGAAGCTCAGTATCCTGGTTCGACTCAGAAGAGGGTTCCTGAGATAACCGAGAAGGAGAGGATGGCGAAGTTAGAAATTATCACACGCCTCAGTCAGATTCAGAGGTTAAAGGAGTCCAATAAGTATTTATCCGCTCAGTTGGAAAAATACAAGTCTGCTCAGGCTCCGAAGAAGAAGACTCAGCGGAAGCTGGAGGCTGTTCAGGGTCATGGACCCACGAAGTCCATGCTGGTTGAGGAGATCATTCCGGTGGAAATGATGGAACATTGGATTCCAGTCCAGAATAGGTGGAGTTACCTTTCGATGTAGCGGAAGTCTGGGGTGATCTGAATGAAGATAAGGCAGACACCTTCCACTACTGGATGTCAGAGGAGTATCCAAATCTCTAGATCAACATCATCAGACATGCTGACGCACGAGACGTAGAGATCACTCCTCCTGAATTGGTCAGGTACTCCCCTCCCCTCATCGGGAACACAAATCAGCTGGACAGGGCAGCATTCAGGCCGAGGTTGTCAGAGTTACCCAAGCTTCGAATATTGCAACTGATCCAATCAAACTGGATCTTTACATGAGAAGGGTGCTCGACATGTATGGAATTTCGGCCAGTCGCTGGGAAGGAGAAGAAGAGTGAATAGATCAGGAGTTAGTTGGTCAGGAACTTTATTGTAATAGCTTAAGGATTAGGTACCCATTTTTAATATCAATGAAGTTATTTATTGTTCCTGAGTACAACTTCTTGTTGACTCTTGATCTATCTTTCTGCACTCTTATCAAGAACCATACTAACCCATTCCTTATTTTCATCTTATAGACTAAGTGCCTAGCTTGTAAGGAGGTACTGAGTTGTTTTCACTGACTAAGTCAGTTGATTGTATAGATGAATAGGAATTTGCTTAAGGGTTTTGGCATCATCAAAAAGGGGGAAACTGTTGGGACAGTCTGAGTATTTTGATTAGATCCCAAAACCCCTGATGAATTTGCCTAAGTATAGTTGTTCAGGATTGTCTAGTTCAGGATAGTCAGGTTAGGGATTCAGTTCAGGGGGAACGTGTTGAAGACTGAAGAATATTGGAGTCGACCAAATTATTTGAAGTCTGAAGTGCAATTAATCCTGAAGAAGGTCAGAGTCAGTCTTGTTGAAGATTGCCTGAACTGAAGCTGAAGACCGAAGCTTGAAGATCCATCCTGAAGACAATCTGGAGTTCCATTGACTGATGTTTCTACTGAGTACACTAAGCATGCTCAGGACAGAACTTAGTCAGTGAAGAGTAAGTGTAACCTATTAGGCCGAGCTGAATGCTCGTAAGACCTGACATAGGCCTTGGGTCAGTTTATTTGACTCATGTAAGTCCAAAGCAAAAAGGTTACACATACCGGGTTGAATAATCTATCAGGCCGAGCTGAATGCTCGTAAGACCTGACTTAGGCCTTGGTTCAGTTTACCTGATCCATGTAAGTCCAAAGCAAAAAGGTTATTTATGCTATGGGATAAAGAGACAAAGAGAATGTCAGTAAGACTCCGATAAAGACAAACATTCAGGCTGAGTTATTAACAAGAGAATCAGAGTATTGAATGTACGAGGAAGAATAAGTGTCAGGTGGTCAACTAGCCGTTTGTACAGAGAGCCAATGATCTTTCGACAAGCATGTACGGAGTCTGCGCAGTAGTTAATGCGGCATTTAATGCGTCTCAGAATTGCAGGCGGCAGGACAAGATTGCCAGATTAAGCATGGTAATTAGGTCAACAGTACATCTAGCCTGCAACTACCCTAAATAGGAAAGATTTGTAAAGATCTCCTCCAATGGATCTTTTTCAAATCTTACCTATAAATACAGAGAGCCTTGCACCCATTCAAGGCTAACGGGAAATTTCCAAGAGAAACTCTCAAGAATCCAAGCACTCAAAGCATACTTTAAACAACACTCTGCAATTAAATTTCCCTAGTGTTGTAGTAGGATTCATTCTGTATTTGCTTAGTCTGATAGCTCTAATCTTTAGCATTGCTTTGTATTGCTAGGGCTATCCTCAGTTGAAACCAAGAATACCAAACCACTCAGGGTGTGAGATTGGTTGGTTAGAAGGACTGGGACTTGTAAAACCACCCAGGGGTCAGTTCCTAAGAGAGGAAGTTGGCTATTTGTGTCCCTTGGCACGTAAAAACCAAGTATCTATCCTCAGGGTTTTGAGGATAGCTTCCTATTAAATCAGGTCGTGGATGTAGGAGTTGGTTATCTCCGAACCACGTTAAAAAGACTCTTGTGTGCTGATTTACATTCTTTCTCAAGATCATAACTGTCATCATATTAAACTGAGCATACTGCATTGTTTAAAAAACTATCAGGACTGATTCTTCATCCTTATCAGTAAAACTGTGCACCAGCCTTAACCACCATTTACTAAGCAAACTCAGAGAAAACGTTTTCAGAAACTAAAACGAGTAGATTCTAAGGGCTCACTTTTCGCACGTACTCTAGCTTACTGAGATAGTAGTCCAAATGACTTACTTCTGAGCAGTCAGTAGGTTTGTTATCTCTACTGAGCTTTTGAGCACATTACTCACACTCAGCCTATCTGACTTCATTACTGACTTGACCCTGCTGCCCCTGCGGACTATCAGTTTCGCTGAGTATCATAAGGATCTTCCTGACTTAGCGTGTTAGAGCATTTTTCTGAGTATTCAGAAAAATCTGACATCAATGTATTCCCACCCCCCCATACACTGATTATACTCGTTTCGGGACCAACAGGTTCTTAGTTAGATTTTAATCTTCTTTCTACCATATCTTTTGATCTGGCCATTAGATCTTTAATCCATTTTTTCCATTGTAATCTCCATTGAATTTCCTACCTTTCTACGGTTCGATTTATGTTTTTGAGCTTTCGATCAAGACTTAGCATATTGGAGGTTTGTAGCTTGTATTACAATTCATCTACTATTGGTAAGTTTTCATTCAATTCTCTTATTTTAATTCATATTCATGTTGTTTAGATTGTTAATTGTTGATTTGTCCCATCAATTAGCCATGGGTTAATTCCTTGTTGCATGGTTGTATGAATACTATGGTGAATTTAGTCTCTTATTAATCCTATGCATGAATTAGTGATCTTGTTGAATTAGTTCTCTTATTAATGATTTGTATGAATGCTTGGGATGTTTAATTGGAATGTATGGCTTATATGTTTAGCAATGAAGTGAGAATTGAGCTATAAGAACCTTATGCATACCAAGTGTTTGATGTTTGGCTTGTATGACCAATGAGAATTGCATATTAGCCTAGACCTCTAAATTGGAGTATTTGGTGTTGTAGAGAGATCTAGACATCCAATAGAGCCCTTAACTTGTGTTGTAGAGAGATCTAGACACTAGTTGGCTTGACTAAGACACCAAGAGAACTTGTGCATGCTAGGATGGATAGGACACTAGTTCGCATTGTTTCCCTGTGTTCGATATTTAACTTGGTTAACTTGCCACGACAACAACGACCACGTTCACTTGCGTGGAAATCATACACAATTTTGGCAAACATCACACGATCCCACTCATGCTTGCGTGTGTGCGGCTCCACCTCACACGAACTAGAGCCCTTCCGCATGAACCCATACCTGTGGTCGCACGAACCCTAGCTTGGTGGCTCACGATCCAGTTCTGTCGATCCTCGACTTCTGATTTTCTTCATATCTTGAGTTCTAGAATTCCGATTGACTCGATTCCTTTTCCGTTGTGAGCCTCTCTTCGAACTCTTCGACATGGTATATAATTTTCCTTTATTAGATCAACTCACAATTTCTGAACTTTTACGAACTTGCTCGTCTTTTGCCGATTTTGCTCGTTTTCACTACAAAACAAAACTTTCGAGCCAAAAAGCGTTAAATGCACAAATATAGCATTTTAGGGTCAAATATGAATATAAACACATCAAAACCATAGAGAAATGGATGCAAAAAGATGCAATTATGACCCTATTCACACACCCAAACTAGATTGTTGCTCGGCCTCGAGCAACGAAGCAATTAGATAGGGAAATAATTGTATCAATGAAGTATCAAGAACAAGATCAAATGCCAAGGAATCATCAATCAATATCAATCAAATCTAGCATGCAATCTCATCTAATCAACCATCCACAACAAATCAACAAGCAAGATATCAAGTCAATGAGTCATGATCCTCACATGATAAGTGTTTAGCTCACCACTCAAGTGTTTGAGGTTCACTAAATCATCTCACCACATACACATACTACCATAAGCTTGGCTCAAGTCTAAATTCTCCACCACTTGAAATGACAAATCATTCACACATCAATGAGGACTTTCAAAAGGTTGTAGTGTTGGCTCTTTGGTAGGGAAGGATAGATATGAATAATTGACTAAGTATGATTAGTAAAGCATAGAAGGAATCAAAGTAGAAATTATATCATCATACAATGTTGCACATACTCTTTATGCTCTTCAAAATCACACTTTCAAAAATCATTCTTCCCTTTTTGACAAGTTGTGATCATACTCACAACACAAGTCAACTTGACCAATTTTTTTGTAAAAAGTCAACCTTTTCTTATGCTTTGCTAGCACTTGCCTTTGAACCTTCTTTTCACATCAATCCATGCATACTTGAATTTCTTTCAACTAAGGCCACCATGTTCTTCATCAAATCACCAATCTTCGTTCCTTCTTTTCACTTCTACTAATCATATGGACAAGAGAGTTACAAAAAGGAAGGAAAAATTGCTTAAAGTGTGGTTTGCCAAAGGAAAGGTCTATAGGCACAAAATGGTAACAATTGATAATAAGATCAATGGTAGGCTCATAGGGCTAAATAGCTCAATATAAATCAAATAAATGCCTCAAATCATATCATGTGAAATCTTCATCTTATGTAGCCTCAAATAAAACCAAAGCCAAGTTCTAGAGTAAAATGTATGTGTGTGCAACTCACATCAAAGAATATCATCCGTTCATGATTGAAACGGGCATAAAAAGCTCAAAACCTCACGGGTATAGGGTGATCATGACTCATATCATACCAAAATGCTCAAATCATCCAAGTATCAAGCATCATAAAATCAATAACAAACTAAACAAGACTAGAATCAAATGATAAATTCACTACATCTAATCATGCCTTTCAACTCATCCACACAATCATATAAACATATCTCATTACATACTACTCTAAACTAGCAACAATAAGGCAATCATCACAAGCAAAAACAAGGCATCAACATAAGCATATGATCCAAAACATCATAGGAACACTAAGAATCAACATAAGCATAGCATTGCAATGAGATTTACGAAACGAACACACCCCCCAAACTTTTTTGGACCAAGGGTCTTGATTAGGGTCATAATTGCATCTTTTTACATCCATTTCTATATGGTTTTGATGTGCTTATGTTCATATTTGACCTTAAAATTATATACTTTGTGCATTTAACCCTTTTTGGCTAGAAAATTATGTTTTGTAGTGAAAACGAGCAAAACCAGCAAAAAACGAGCAAGTTCCAAAATTCTGGAGTTTAGCCAATTGATGCAATTGATGTCCCATGTTGAAGACCTTGAAGAGAGGGTCGCAACGCAAAAAGAATCGAGTTAATCGGAGTCCTAGAACTCAATATATGACAAAAACGAGGAAATCGTGCATCGACCGACACTAAGTGTCTTGATCGGCAACACATACACTTGTGCTAGGCAGGACTCGCGCGACCACATCCCTGACTCGGCAGCTATCGCGCGACCAAACTGCCGAGCAGTTTGATCAGCAGGTGCTCTGCTCATGATCGACAAAAAGCTACCTCGGGCGACCAGGGTGCCTATCAAGATAGGCAGCCACTCAGTTGGTGATAGGCAGCAGTGCTGAAATGTCTTAATTTCAGGGCTATTTTTGTATTTTTGCACTATTAATGATGGGCATTTTGGACTAAACATTGTGGGCACTATAAATACCCCAAGGATCAGATTCTCAAGCATCATCTTCATAATTCCAAGTTCTTAGATTAGGTTAGAGAGAGAATTAGGTAGTTACTTAGTGAGTTCTTAGTTAGATTTCATACTTCTCTCTACAATTACTTTTGATCCATCCATTGGATCTTTAATCCATTTTCTCCATTAGATTAGTCACGTTATTAGCTACAATTCTACGGTTCGTTTTATGATTTTGAGCTTTGGATCAAAAGATAACTTTTCAAGGTTTGATGCTTGTATTTCCATTCATCTACATTTGGTAAGTTTCCCTTTAATTCTCTTATTTTAGTGTTAATCATGATGTTTAGAATGTTAATTGTTGATATCCAATTCCAATTAGCCATGGGCTAATTCCTTGTTGCATGGTAGTATGAATACTACGGTGAATTTAGTCTTTTGTTAATCCTATGTATGAATTAGTGATCTTGATGGATTATTTCTCTTATTAATGACTTGTATAAATGCTTGGGATGTTTAATTGGAATGTATGGTTTATATGTTTTAGCAATGAAATGAGAATTGAGCTATAAGAACTTTATGCGTACCAAGTGTTTGATATTTGGCTTGTATGACCAATGAGAATTGCATATTAGCCTAAGACCTCTTAATTGGAGTGTTAGGAGTTGTAGAGATATCTAGACACCTAATAGAGCTCTTACCTTGTGTTGTAGAGAGATCTAGACACTAGTTGGCTTGACTCAGACACCAAGAGATCTAGACACTAGTTGGCTTGACTAAGACACCAAGAGATCTTTTGCATGCTAGGATGGATAGGATACTAGAGGAACCATAGTAGGATTACTTCCATGTACACTTCACACTTGCTCACTTCTTTGAGGTGATAGTTAGGATTTACTATTCTTCCTTGATTAGAAGATAGAAACATGATCTTTTCTTGCTTTCCTAGCTATTAGCCTTTTGTAAACACTCAATACTCGCTTGATATCGCATCGTTTCCCTGTGTTCGATATTTAACTTGGTTAACTTTCCACGACAACAACGACCACGTTCACTTGCGTGGAAATCATCATAATTTTGGCAAACAAGTTTTTGGCGCCGTTACCGGCGAAATGATCACTTTGTTAGGCTTGTATTGATGTTTACATTATTTTTCTTTATTTCTTTGTTGTTATTGACTATTCTTGGTGAGTGTTGATACTTGATTATTTTTGTAGGAGTGAACTTACTTGAAGATGGACGGATAAAACCATTACTCGTATCCTCCACAAAATACATACCCTCCTCAACCATACACATATCAACCTCATCCATATTCACCATCTCCATATCAACTACAGCCTCAACAATTCTACCACCACCCATACCATTATCCCTATCCTTATTACTCTCCCTACCCATATCCATATTCCTATCCTTCTTCTCTCTACATGTCTAAGGACGAAGAAGTAGAAAAAGAAGAGAAAGAGGAAGATGAACCGAAAGAAGACATATATGATCGAATTGATAGATTTCTTGAAGAGAATCAAGATTTAAATGAGGAAGATTTCAAGATAATCTTGAACTACAATGATAAAGGATCTTATACCCCTTCTTCTTTCACTATTCGTACTAAATCTCTTAATGTTGAAATTTATGATTCTACTTCTTTTGCTAAATTTGATAGGAATCAAGTGAAAGAACAAGAAATGGAGGAGTAGGAAAGAGATGATTCAAGAGGAGAAAAAGAGAATAATCAAGAAGAGGTAGATGAATGTCCACTTATGGACATGAGCTTCATGGAGGAAGAACAACAAAATGAAGTGGAAGATGAGCTTCAAGGAGAAATGAGCATTTCTAAACCCTTAAACTCTTCCACTTATGCTTACAGTGATAATGTTGTTCATATTGATTTCGTCTTGCCTCTTGATATATTTGATCATAAGTTAGGTCGGCAGCTGGGTCGTGCGAGATGCATAGCTGCCGACCACAAGCTTGCTCGCTGCCGACCACACTCGCGCGGCCTCTTAGCTGCCGCTCCAGTGGTAAAGCCGCGCGACTCTAACCTTAGGTGCTGCCGACTTGTGTGTACGTGCTACCTAGCAAGTTGTTTTCTTCATATCTTGAGTTCTAGAGTTCCGATTGACTCGATTCTTTTTGCGTTGCGACCCTCTCTTCGAGCTCTTCAACATGGTATACTACTTGCACCAATTGGCTCAACTCAAGAACTCTGGACTTTTCTCATTCTTGCTCGTTTCTTTCTCATTTTGCTCGTTTTAACCTACAAACATAAATTCCTAGCCAAAAAGGGTTAATACCACAAATTGTACCATATTAGGGTCAAATATGAACATAAGCACTTCAAAACCATATAGAAATGGATGCAAAAAGATGCAATTATGACCCTAATCACACCCCCAAACTAGATTGTTGCTCGTCCTCGAGCAACGAAACGATAGATAGGGAAATAATTGTATCAATGAAGCATCAAGCACAAGATCAAATGCCATGGAATTATCAACCAATATCAAGCAAGTCTAGCATCTAATCAACCATCTACAATGAATCAATAAGCAAGATATCAAATCAATGAGTCAAGATCCTCACAAGATAAGTGTTTAGCTCAACCCCCAAGTGTATAGGCTCACTCAATCATCACACCACATACACATACTACCTTAAGCTTGTCTCAAGTCTACATTCTCCACCACTTGAATTGACAAATCATTCACACATCAATGAGGACTTTCATAAGGTTGTAGTGTTGGCTCTTTGGTAGGGAAGAAACACATGGATAAGAGTGACTAAGTATGATTAGTAAAGCATAGAAGGAATCAAAATATAGATCTTTCACCTCTTCATGCCATTTTGCATCTTCTAAATCACACTTTCAAGAATCAATCTTCCTTTTCTTTACATTTTTTAGCCATTCACATACAAAGTCAAACTTGACCATAAATTCACAAAAAGTCAACCTTTTTCCTTAAGCTTTGCTAGCCCTTGCCTTTGCACATTTCCATATCAATCCATGAATATTTGAATTTCTTTCAACCAAGGCCACCATGTTCTTCATCATAACACGAATCTTCCTTCCTTCTTTTCACTCTACTAATCATAGGGACAAGAGAGTTCCAAAAAGGAAGGAAAATGGCTTAAAGTGTGGTTAGCCAAAGGAAAGGTCTATAGGCACAAAGTGGTGAGAAATGGATAATAATATCAAGGTAGGCTCATAGGGCAAAGTGACTTAATATAGATCAAAGAAATGCCTCAAATCATATCATGTGAAATCAATGTCTAACGTATCCTCAAACAAGACCAAAGCCAAGTTCAAGAGTATAATGCACATGTGTGGAACTCACATCAATGAAATATCATCCGTTCAAGATTGAAACGGGCATAAATGGCTCAAAACCTCATGGGTATTGGTGATCAAGACTCATATCATATCAAAAATGCTCATATCAACAAAGTATCAAGCATCATAAAATCAATCACAAATTAGACAAGACATACATCGACCTATACTTTCAACACATCCACATAATCATAAACATATCACATGGCTCATAGCTCACAACTAGCAACATAATGGCAAAAATCAACAAGCAAAAATGAGGCATCAACATAAGCATATGGTCCAAAACATCATAGGAACACTAAGAATCAACCTAAGCATAGCATTGCAATGAGATTTGCGACACCCCCCAAACTTTTTTGGACCATAGGTCTAAAAAGTTTGGCAAAGAGTGGAGAAAAGATCATGCAATGCTCAAATCAAAGCACAATACAACAAGAATCAACAATTAAGCTCAAATAGCAATCTCAAATCAAACAAACTAAACCTAGGAATGAAACAAATAAGAAAAGCTCAAATAGCAATCTCAAATCAAACAAACTAAACCTAGGAATGAAACAAATAAGAAGAGATAAGTGTAAAGACATACCTTGAGTTGGGATTAAGAATAGGAGAATGACTTGCCACTTACATGAAAATCTTTCTTCTTGGCCAAGTGAGAGAGAAATCTCCTCATCACTCCTTTCTAGAGCTCACAAATCACAACAACTATCATTGCAAATCAAAATTTTAAGAACAAACACACCCCCCCCAAACTATCATTGAAAAAGTTAGGAAAAGAGTGATGAAAATAACATTTGCTATGAATCAATGAATCAATAATGCATGTTTAAGCTCAAGTAAACAAAGAAATCGCCATATATAACAAGAGGCATATTGGGACAATCTGAGTATTTTGATTAGATCCCAAAACCCCTGATGAATCTGCCTAAGTATAGTTGTTCAGGTTGAAATAATTCAGGATAGTTAGGTTAGGAATTCAGTACAGGAGGAACTCGCTGAAGACTGAAGAATATTGGAGTCGACCCAATTTACTGAAGTCTGAAGTGTAATTCATCCTGAAGGAATCAGTCAGTCTTGCTGAAGATTGCCTGATCTGAAGCTAAAGATCGAAGCCTGATGATCCGTCCTGAAGTCAATCCTGAAGAACTATTGACTGATGTTTCTACTGAGTACACTAAGCATACTCAGGACAGATCTTAGTCAGTGAAGAGTAAGTGTTACCTATCAGACTGTGTTGAATGTACTTAAGACCTGACTTAGGCCTTGGTTCTGTTTACCTGAATCATGTAAGTCCAAAGCAAAAAGGTTACACATACTGAGCTGAATAATCTATCAGGCTGTGCTGAAGACACATAAGACCTGACTCGGACAGTAGTTCAGATCACCTGAACCATGTATGTCCAAGGCAAAAAGGGTTATTTATGCTATGGGACAAGAGACAAAGAGAATGTCAGTAAGACTCCATTAAGACACACGTTCAGACTGAGGTATTAACAAGAGACTCAGAGTATTGAATGTACGAGGAAGGACAAATGTCTGAAGGTCAACTAGCCGTTAGAGCGGAGAGCCAATGATCTTTCGACACGTATGTATGGAGTCTGCGCAGCATTTAATGCGGCATTTAATGCGTCTCAAAAGTTGCAGGCGATGGGACAACTTGCCAGAATAAGCATGGCGGTTAGGTCAAACAGTATTTCTAGCCTGCAAACACCCTAAAATAGGAATGATTTGATTAGATCTCCTCCAACGGATCTATTTCGAATCTTGCCTATAAATATGGAGAACCTTGCACCCATTCAAGGTTAACGAGAAATTTCCAAGAGAAAGCTCTCAAGAATCCAAGCTCTCAAAGCATACCATAAGCAACACTCTGCAATTAAATTTCCCTAGTGTTGTAGTAGGATTCACTCTGTATTTGCTTAAATCGATAGCTCTAATATTTAGCATTGTTTTGTATTGCTAGAGCTATCTTAGTTGGAAACCAGAATACTAAACCACTCAAGGTGTGAGATTGGTTGGTTAGAAGGACTGGGACTTGTAAAATGCCCAGGGGTCAGTTCCTAAGAGAGGAAGTTGGCTACTCGTATCCCTTGGCACGTAAAACCAAGCACCTATCCTCAGGGTTTTGAGGATAGCTTCCTGTTAAATCAGGTCGTGGACGTAGGAGTTGGTTATCTCCGAACCACGTTAAACAGACCCTTGTGTGCTGATTTACTGTTTTGTTCAGGATCATAACTGTCATCATAATAAACTGAACATTCTGCATTGTTTTATCCTCAGGACTGAATCAATCATCCTGAATCTTAATATAGTGCACTCAGCCCTAACCACCAGTTTACTAAGCAAGTTCAGAGAAAATGTTTTCAGAAACTAAAACGAGTAGAATCTAAGGGCTCACCTTCCGCACGTACTCTAGCTCATTGAGATAGTAGTCCAACTGACTCGCTTCCAAGCAGTCAGTAGGTTTGTTATCTCTACTGAGCTTCTGAGCACATTACTCACACTCAGCTTATCTGACTCGTTACTGAACTGTCCCTGCTGTCCCTGTGGACCTTCAGCATACTGAGTAATTCAGGAAATCCTGACTGAGAGTGTAAGAGCATTTTTCTGAGTCTTTCAGAAAAATCTGACATCAGTGTATTCCCCCCCATAAACTGATCTTACTCATTTCGGGACCAACAAGTGGTATCAGAGCAGTGGTTCAAAAGATCACTGACTTTGTTTACCAACTCTTTCTGAGGAGAAACTTTTGGTGGTCTACTGAATAGATCTTGTTTCTGAAAATTGCATATCATGGCATCCGGTTCTAAACGCCTCGAGGGCAATCTTCCTGAATTCTCTATTTACAATTATGACTATTGGAAATTCAGGGTACTTGCACATCTCTACTCTATCCATGATCAGATGCATCAGGTGATTGAGCATGGTCCGATCAGGGTTATGAGAAATCTTTAGACGACCTGGCCTGTTGCTGGCACTGTCCCTGTTCCAGCCGCCGGAGATGAAGAAGTGGAGAGGTCCGCATTTAATTCTGATCAGATTAAGCAAATTGGACTGGATAATGTTGCCAAGAACATTATACTCCACACCGTTTCTTATGAGAATTCGGTCAGGCTCATGCATCTGAGGACCGCAAAGGAAATCTGGGATGCTCTGAGGGAGATGAGTGAGGGATCAGAAAAGATCAAGGAGAACAAGAGAGATCTTGCTATTAGGAAGTTTGAAGCCTTACGGATGCTAGAGGGAGAATCCATCGATCAGATTGAAGCTCGATTCATTAAGATGATGAACGAGCTAGCAACCCTTGGGAAGGAGTTTCCCAAGAGGGAGGTGTCTTCTAAAATCCTGAACTGTCTCCCTGAAAGATGGGACACAAGAGTAATCCTGCTGAAAAACACTCAGGATCTTACAACCATTTCTTACTCTCACCTATTCTCAGAGTTAAAGGCTCTGGAATTCGACCTCGATAAGAGAAAGAAGAAGGGTGTTGTCAGTGAGGAGAAGACTCCTGAAAAGGAAAAGGGCGTGGCTCTTAAAGCTACTCCTGAGCCTGAGGCTGGATCTGGCTCTAAGTCTTTGAAGGACATGAACAAGGATGAGCTAGCCTTGGAGTACAGCCTGATGGCCCGGCAATTCGAGAAACTGAACTCTCGATTCGAAAGGTATAAGAAATTTTATACTGACAGTCGTGATCGCAGTTACTCCAGCCCTAGGAGATCGAGCCCCCGAAGAGAAGAAATGAGGGGTTCAGATTCCAGGAGGGATCGCAACGAGCCTGAGCGATGAAGAGATGAGAAAAGGAGAGATGATGTGCCCAGAAGATCCAGCTCCAAACCTGAACGATCATCAGGGAGCAGGAGGGAGTCATCTGATAAAAGGTACACTGACAAGAAACTTGTTTCTGATGTAGATTAGTGCTACCAATGCAAAAAGACCTGACATTATCAGTATGATTGTCCGGAGCTCAGTGCTCGTGAGCGAGAGGATCGGAGAGCCAAGAGAGAGCTCAGGGCATCAGACCGGAGAGCGTTGCTTGCTGAGGATTCCTCAGATTCTGATGGCCCAGGACGCCGGTCCCCTGAACTCTTCTCCGATGAGGAGTATGATGACCTCTGCCTGATGGCAGATGATGAGGTATGTTCTTCTCCCTCTTCTCCTGATCACGCACCTGAGTTTAGCTCAGATTCAGCAGGAGAACTCGACCTTCAGCTCGCCCAAGAACAATTGATGGTTGACTTCTCAAGGCTGCAGGAGACTCATACTCATATAGTGAATGTGAATGCAAAACTGAGTGGAGAGAACGATCGGTTAACTGAGTCTCTCAGAGTAAGAGATACTGAGGAAGCCCTCAGATAGTACATCTTCAGGAAGAGCTACTTCATGCTCAAAACAAGCATGATGAAGCTCCACTGGAGGTAGAAAGACTGAAGGGAGTAATCAGCTCGCTGATTGAGACTCGTGATACTGATCTGTTCCTTGCTCAGGAACAACTGATGATTGAGCGAATTGCTCTTAGAGTAATGTTCAAAACTGAGTGGCAAGCTCGCCTTTGTGCTGAGCAAACCACTTGGGATCTTGAGCTGATCTCAAAAGAGAAAGCTCATGAAGAGTTGGTGCTTCAGTACACCACTGAAATTGAGGCCCTGAAAGAAACCAATGGGCATCTTGAGGTTAAGCTGATGAAGTTATACACATCCACCCAAGTGGTTGATGAGTTAACGAATTTCTCTCAGCTGACTGATGGTGCTAAAGCTGGGTTAGGCTATGATGCCTCAAAAGACCCAAAGGGCAAAAAGAAGAGAGGTGCTTCAGGGAGCAACTCTCAGAAGAAGTTTGTCCCTACCCTAACTGATGACAATGGCTTAAGTGTTGCTCCTCAGGACAAAGGCAAAGGGAAGCAGAAAATGCCTGCTGAACCTGTCAGGCAAAGGACTGAGTCAAGGAAGACAGATCAAGGGAACTCCAAGGCTCAGCCTAGGAATCCTCAATCTGGGAAGAATTCTGCTCCTAGCACTTCTCAGGCCCAGCCTAGAAATGCTCAGAGCAGAAGGAACTCAGAACAGATAAGGCCTCAGGCAAAGCCAAGGACTACTGAGGTCCAGACTCCTCAGACAGGGCACATAGCCCATCAGGTGCGTCCCAATCCTCAAAAGAGAAGGACAAACAGGGTGGTCTCTGAAAGGCAATGGAGACCTGACTCCAGTAACACTCATGCTAGACCTCAAGTGCCAAGAGGTCAGGTCCGAGTTGCTACTTCTCAGGATCAAACTCAGCCCAATGCACCCAGGCCAAAGAGGAACATGAGGCCCACCCCCAGGAATCAATATAAGGCTCCAGTACCTCATGCTGACACCCATACACCCTCAACTTCCCAGGCACAGAGGAAGAAGACTGTGTATGTTGATATTTCAGGGAAACATGTTTACACTTCTGATGCTATCAGAATTGTTAAACAAATCTGGATCCTGAAGGGTATGGCTGACTCAGTAGGACCCAATACTAGATGGGAGGATCTGATGAAGGACTGGTACTTGGACTCAGGATGTTCCAGGCACATGACCAGATTTCGTGATCTCCTTCAGGATTATATAGCTCAGGAAGGCCCGCAGGTAACCTTTGGTGATAACTCTAAGGGTTTCACCAGAGGATTCAGAACCCTTGTTATTGGCTCTGTCCGTGTACTGAATGTATCATATGTTGAGGGACTGAGACATAACTTACTCTCGGTTAGTCAGTTTTGTGACCGAGGATATAGTGTAGAATTTACATTTAACATGTGTCTTGTGAAGGACAAATCTACACTACAGGTTCTGATTACAGGTATCAGGAGGGGCAATGTATATTTTGCTGATTTCAAGAGCAGTCCTCCTAAAACTTGTTTGGTTGCTAAGAGCTCCTCTGAGCTCAGTTGGCTTTGGCATAAATGCCTGAGTCACTTAAACCTCAAGATTATTAACAAAATTTCTAGACTCTCACTTGTAGATGGTCTACCAAATGAAGTTTTTAGCAAAGACCACGTGTGCGGAGCATGTCAGGAAGGCAAGCAAACCAAACCTTCATTCAAAGTGAAAGAAGCCTTCTCAACTGACAGAGTGCTTCAGCTTCTGCACATGGATCTCTTTGGTCCAGTTACTCCTGTCAGCATAAATGGTAGGAAATATACCCTTGTTGTTGTTGATGATTATTCCAGGTATACATGGGTTATTTTCTTGCTGAACAAAAAGGAGACCCAGGTCAAGCTTCCAGAGTTACTCAAGCAATTGAGTACTGAACAGGGTCAGAGCATAGTCAGGATCCGATCAGATCGAGGAACTGAGTTTATATACTCTATTATAACTGACTTTTGTACTAACCATAGTATAGCTCATGAGACTTCTGCATCCAGGACCCCTCAGCAGAATGGGGTAGCTGAAAAAAGAAATCGGACCTTGAAGGAAGCTGCCAGGACCATGTTGGCTGAGTCAGGATTGCCCAAGAAGTACTGGGCTGAAGCAATCAACACTGCTTGTTACACTCAGAACCGATCTATGCTGAACAAACAACATGCGCAGACACCTTATGAAACTTGGAACAAGAGAAAGCCTCGCATCTCTTATTTCCATATTTTTGGGTGTAAGTGTTTCATCCTGAACAATGGGAAAGACCAGTTGAAAGCTTTTGATAGCAAATCTGATGAGGGAGTCTTCTTAGGATACTCCTCAGTCAGTAAAGCCTTCAGGGTGTATAACTGTCGGACCCTTTGTGTGGAGGAAACACCTCATGTTGTGTTTGATGAGACTGCATCAGTGCATAGGAAACAGGTTTCGAATCCTGACACTGAGGGGGTTATCAAGGGGATAACAAGACTGAGTCTGAAGAATCCTGAATTCAAGATCAAACTTGTCAGTGCTCCCAAAGGATGGGATGATGATGATGATGATGATCAGGATGGACTTCAGGCCAACCCTCAGCAAGCCCCAGCCTCAGAGAACGTTCAGTCTCAGATGGAGGGACAGACTCAACCTGAGGTACGTACTGTCGGTGATGATGCTTCTGCACCTGAGACAGTTACTGAGTCCAACACCGTAGGGGGAAACAATGTCTCTGATATTGGCCAACCCTCAGGAAATGACTCAGTATCCCCTGTTCTTGCTCGTTCCTGTTCTTTGCGTATTATTGTCAAGCCTAATGTTTCAGGATCAGGCGAGGGAACGTCATCAGCTCCCAGTGCTCCCGTCAGCAGAAGGCGGTGGCTAGATGATCACTCATTGGCTGATATCATTGGTGATATCAATGAGGGGGTCAAGACTAGGTTGTCCTTAGGTGAGAGCGCTATGTTTTGCTGCTTCCTGAGTGATCAGGAACCTAAGAGCATAGAAGAAGCTCTTGCTGATCCCAACTGGATCCTAGCCATGTAGGATGAGCTCAATCAGTTTGAGCGGAATCAGGTTTGGGAGTTAGTTGAGAGACCTAGGCGTCAACATGTCATTGGCACCAAGTGGGTCTTTAAGAACAATAGGGATGAGAAGAATGTTGTAGTCAGGAATAAGGCCAGATTGGTAGCAAAGGGCTACTCTCAGGCCGAAGGAATCGACTATGATGAGACCTTCGCTCCAGTCGCAAGGTTGGAAGCAATCAGGTTGTTTCTGGCATACGCAACATTCAAGAAATTCAAAGTGTATCAGATGGACGTAAAGAGTG